>ML819623.1:14425-48293 GCA_009831015.1 Picea engelmannii
ATCCATTTCTACATTAAGGGGGTATGTTGGAATAATGTAGAAATGATAGGAAGATTGTTAGGGATTGGGTTGTTGTGATCTGATTAAATTTAGCATGGAGAGGTTTGAGATCCACACTTCATGGATCTAGGATTTGGTTTGTTTGAGACCATCTCGTCTATATATTGTACTCTGATTTCATTTGCTAATCAAATTAGTTTCCACCATTCCTTGTGTGAGCGAGCCTTGAGTGCTCTGCTCCATTTCCCACTCTGTCTTTAATTTAACTTTGTTGAGCATAAGAATGGGACCTTACTTGGACATAGCACAAAGCATGATGCATGAAAGAAATATGGACCAAAAGTTTGAGTAGAAACAGCGGCAAGCCCACGCTATATTATTAATTACAGTGGGACCTTACTGGACATAGCACAAAGCATGATGCATGGAAGAAATATGGACCAAAAGTTTGAGTAGAAACAGCTGCAAGCCCACGCTATATTATTAATCACAGTCCTACATATGTTATGAAGTATGACTCCGATAGTAGCATTGAAGAGACATAAGCCCTTCATATCGGAAGGTAAATATTACACACACCAAATCCGAAGTGTAAGAAACTGAACTTAAAAGAGTCATTGCTGCATTTTTGCCGGTTACAGTGAAGGAGCTGAGGCTTATCAACTCTATGATCTAGAAACAATGGATGTGAAAAAGCTGAGGCTTATCTATTCTAGAATCTAGAAATAAAGGATTTGAAGAAAAAAAATTGTGGTTTACAGTAAAGAAGCCCTTTCTTCTAATAATTCTTCTATAGAGTATATTAATGTTCTTTTGTCTAATAAAATTTATGATTTTGATGATGATATAAAAAAATGTTTTTCATGTTGGAAACATGCCAACCAATTTTTTATAAAGTTGCATCTACATGTATATCAGTGATATTTGAAATGTGCATATATACACTCTTTTGTAAACAGTTTATGTAACTGGTGGATCTTATTATAATCAGTTTGTCTAATTATTTGAGAAATGCCATATATACAAACATAAATTAACAAATGAGAGCCCATAGAAATTTCTTTTCCAAGTCAGATTAGAAATCACATGCTATTGCATGTCATGAGACATGCAGTAGTATAACTCCTTAGTGAAGAATGAAAACTTAGACGTTAGTTCAACCTCCTCGTAAGTAACAATTATTACAAGACCCAATTTAAGGTGAATAGTTATGTTGAGCAAAACAAGGCTAGATTGGTAGTTAAGCGTTACTCTCACAAGGAAGGTATACGTTATTCTGAAACTCCCCATAGCAAGATGGATACCATTAGAATTGTGATTCTCTAGCTGCAAAAGTCCAATGGAAGGTAAATTGTATGATGTAAAGTGCGTCTTTCTCAATGATGACTTACAGTAAGAAATCTACATGTAGCCACCACTTGGTTTTGAGTATACTGATGGAGATTATCTTCTTCTTTGCAGGTTAAAGAGACCATTTTATGGATTCAAACAAGTCTTACAGGTTTGGTATGATATGAGAAAATAGATAAACATCTTCTGCAAAACAGAATTATTCATAATCATTCAGATCGTAATATATATATTAAACATGTTGAAAAGGAAATTGTTCTTCTAGTTTTATATCTGGATGATTTTATTGTGGCACGAAACTCTATAGACTGGACTTATAAAGTGAAGCATGAGCTTCCACAGTGCTTTGAGATGGTGGGCTCAGGCGAGATGCATTATTTTTCGGGAATTCGAGTTGAACATTCAGAAAATGGCATATTCTTATATCAACCTATGTAATACTCTCATACTATTAGTAGGATTGATACGATAAATTGCAGGTTTCTTTATGGAAGATTGTAAGCCTGCACTAACACCTTTCGCATCAGGTTCCAAGTTAACTAAAATGTGTGATTCTCCACTTTTTAGATGTTATGTTTAAATTGTGGGTTGTCTGGATTATTTAACACATAGCAGCTGTGAGATTACATTTTTTGTTAGTCTTGTATCAAGAAACATGGAGATGCCTCATGAATCGCATTGTATGAAACATGCAGATGCTTCATGAATCTCATTGTAATGCTGCAAAATGGATGATGAGGTATATCAAAGGTACTTATCATCTGTGGGCTTGAGTATTTTTGAAAACGAAAGGCTTATTTGTCGATTACATGGACTCAGACTGAGCCAGAGATTTGGACGGATTCAGACTGAACCAGAGATTTGGATGACATAACGTTTACTTCTGGTTATGTATTTACACTAGGTTCTGGTGCAATTTCACGGTCTTGTAAGAAGCAATCAACTATCGTGGAATTGTTATAGTATCACACACATCAGTATGGATGAACACATAGTCTTTTTCTTCATCAGAGGACATGAGTTAACTTTGTAGCCATAGTTAGGAGTTTAAAAGTTATCAGCTGTGGGGCTGAGTATTGTTGAAAACGAAAGGCTTATTTGTCGATTACATGGACTCAGACTGAGCGAGAGATTTGGACGGATTCAGACTGAACCAGAGATTTGGATGACATAAAGTTTACTTCTGGTTATGTGTTTACACTAGGTTCTGGTGCAATTTCATGGTATTGTAAGAAGCAATCAACTATGGTGGGATTGTTATAGTATCACACACATCAGTATGGATGAGCACATAGTCTTTTGCTTCATCAGAGGACATGAGTTAAAAGTTAAAACATGCTGAAGTACATCAGTGACGACGCATTAGGCAACTAATCATTAATAAAGTAATTGATCTGCAGTATTAGCAAACTAGTGAATAGTTAACGGATATCTTCACCCGCCTTTGAGAAAGGCAAAATCTCTGAAACTGAAATTGAAGTTTATGATAAGGGTGATATCAGTTCATAAAAGTGAACATTAACGGAAGATGTTGGAATTAATAGCATTTATCTAGAGTCGTTGAAAATATAATATAAACGAGGGGGTTGTTCCTTTAAATTACGGGTTGTTCACCATTGCACTGAAGTTAGTTCCCCTTTTTCAACACAGTTTTTGTGTGCTTTTCCCTCTCTCTATACTTTATTTTGACGACCAGAATTTGAGATGTTGTATTTATTATGCATCCTTGTTTTCTGTTAGTCAATTTGCTATCTGAGCATTGCTATCTTTTAAACAAACAGGGTAT
Organism: Picea engelmannii; assembly: GCA_009831015.1. Lineage (NCBI taxonomy): Eukaryota > Viridiplantae > Streptophyta > Pinopsida > Pinales > Pinaceae > Picea > Picea engelmannii. Next base: position 17,562 of record ML819623.1, read on the forward strand.
TTTTGGTTTGACTTGAATCACCACGTTTTAACTTTTAACAATTTTATTGTTATTGGAGTATCAATTTTTGATACTACTCATTGTTTCAACAGTTGTTGATGATGGGTGAAGTGTCCACTTAAATACAACTAGCACAAACACTCAAAATCGTGGTTGATGAATGTCGAAAGGCGTGGACAGCACAACCAAAAAATGAGAGTCTATAGCCAGCACAACCAGTGTGCTAAATCCAAAGTTTAATCATTCAAACTGGCAATCATATAGTGCTACAGTAATTTCTTAATATGATTAGGTAAATGTTAAAAGGTAAACAGGTTAACAATGCATTAAAAAATACAAAGAAGTTATGAAGAGGAAATCACATTCATTGATTTGGGAGAACGATTAAGAATATGCCAGCATCTTCAATTGTTAAGCATCTTCAATTGTTAGCCATCAGATTATAATTTTAGATTAAAAGGTGATTAATTGTGCTCATTGTCAATAGGTGTAGGCCTTTTGACCTTTCAAAAACTCTATACACAATTTATTTCAAGAATTACAAACACCATTACCATTACTAAGAACTGTAAAAATCTACATACTTTAACCATGAAAAAATTGAAATATAATAAACAGTGATCTTCACCTTTTAACATCTTTAGTCCCAGTTTTTGATACTTATTACTTCAACAGTTTTTGATGATGGGTGGAGTGTCCACTCAAATATTAAACGTTTCAAAAACTTTATACACAAGTTATTTCTAGAATTACAAACATCATTACAAGTTATTTCTAGAATTACTACCTTAAAAATCTACATACTTTAACCCTAAAAAAATAAATTAAAATATAATAAACCGTTATCTTGCTATTAGGTCAAAACAATTTCAATTCCATTCTACTTGATATGAAACACTACATAAAAATATCTGTGGTTAATTTATGTGGCCATGATTTACTTTGAATAATTCAATTAACCCATGTTTTAAGTACAACAGAAGAGATCAATTGCGACGACCCTACATAGAGCCGAACCAAGGGTGTCACTGGTGAACTTAACCCATCCTTCCCATTGCTTTACATTACAGTATATGAAACTAAATGGTAATCATCCCAATTACAATGCAATCTATTATAAAGCCCTGTGTATGAGTTAGTTAGCCTTACTGAAAAACTGAGACTGTGGGGCACTTGAATCTTTCAAGGAGAAAGAAGCACACGGGATGGTCTATGATAGAATACCCTTCCCATTTTCCTCCGCATCTTTTGGCTTTTGCCTGCTTTCTCTATATCTTTCATCAAATCTCCTCTTTTAAACGATGTGTTGTTCCTGTGGTTGTTGATGGGCACCCCATCTTCTATACTGAAATTCCATTCGCTCTCCCACTGGGGCAGCGCGCATGCAGAACACAAAACACTTACACTGCAAAAAAAAATCCAATCAATTTCATGGTCAGTATCTAACATGAGTAAGCAACCCTGTAAATCAAATATACACAGACATAGGCTGTTTGCTGTTCTTATCAAACAAATCTGCTGTTGTTATGGCAGATCAAAACCTTGGGGGATTTATTAGTTGGCGAGGGGCCTGCTGCTGCTTCTGATCAGAACATGATTTTTTAGGGTTGTGACCATTGCCTGAGCACTCCTGATCACACGACAAGTCTGCTGCAATAACGTGGGAATCCATCTAATCTTTGCAGTGAATGTGAACAAATGTACACCATATGTCTGCTAAAATAATGTTGCCCTGCATGGTCGTACCAGATTACAGGCATTTATCTTATGACAGATATATGATAAAACGACAGCCGGGATTGAGAGAAACCACCCACTGTTTTGGGGTTCGAAAGCGGTTGAAATATACATGCGCGAGATATTGGCAAAGAAAAGCAATATGGTAAACTACGGTGGAAGGAATGCTTTAGAAAACTGCAAACACAATACCGTTGGCGGCCTCTTGTTTTGATATAATGGATCCAGCACACCGACCCACCACCACAGAATATTCTAACGTCATCAGCCACGCTTCTCTTCTACGCCTATCAACCACGCTCGTCTTCGTACTGGTTTCCGTGGACCGAAATTTCAAATCGGAATACCAAATATGGTATTTTTTTTAATATAGTATATTACTAGCACAGCCACAATTACGTGGCTGATTAACGCCAAAGGCCTATTAAAACGAAAAGCTGCAATCACAGAAATAAAACTAAACGCGACCAGCACAGAAATGAAATGAAACACAGTCAGCACAGAAACGTCGTTACCACACTGTGTGAATATGTTAATATTTTTTAATCAGGTAGATGTGGCAATAAGTTAGTGAACACAGTAATTTTTAAATAAGATTAGGGAAATGTAAAAAAGTAAACATATAAACGGATATCTTTATAACAGTTCCGAAGTTAATGGATGAAATCAGAGCCATTCATTTATTCTGACGACTAAGAATATTCTAGGCATATTTAATCTCGTCCACAAGAAGACTTATTAAGAACTAAAAACCTATTAAATGTGCCCATTGTCAATAAATGTACGCCTTTATTAGATTTGGGGTTGTCTAATTGTTTTTTTTTTTTAATATACTATATTATTAGATTAGATTTGGGGTTTTCTAATTGTTTTACTAAATGGATTTTTTTTTTAGAATCTAGTGATATAAATTTGCATGAAATCATTTTTTCTTTATTTAAAATTCATTTTTAAATGTAAAAATAGAGTTAGCATCTAAATAATTACTTTAACAATTCATATATCTTTAGAAAAAATAGCCAAAAAAAAATCATTTCTTAAAAAGTTTAGACTAAAACATTAAATATTAATTTCAAAATATTTATAATATTATTAAACATAATTCATTAGATTTTAATTTCAAAATTCAAAATATTATTGATGCTTTTAATTTTTTAATTTATTAGAAGTATGAAAATTAAAATTCTTAAAATTTACAATTTAATGAACCATTTTTTAAAGAATATAAATAAAATTTTAAAATTAATTAATTTTGTATTTTAAAGTTCAAATAAATCAAAGTTAGTAAATCAATCAGCATTATCATCAATTATTATATAAAATAGTAGAAATGGAAAAAGATGGTAAACCAAACTTAATCTCATTATTATCGATTATCATATCTAATAAATAGAATAAGGGTATACTATCACATTAATTAAAATTTGTATTATCTATTTTAAAATCCTATGTAGATAAGGATTCCAAGTAGGAAGGAGGTTGTTTAAGAAGTTCTTCAAATAGTTAAGCTATAAATAGGTTTTTTTTTAAGGAGGTTAAGTTATCTAGATTTGAGCTCCACATTCACATAAGTTATGTTTGGAATGGCCCTTTCTAAGCTACAGATCATGATCAAGGAAAAGGTTCGATGGTGTTAGCCATTTCACCATATCTGCAGAGTTTTATTATAGCTTCATGCATTGACCTAAGCAATCTTTGCATGTGGATTATTTTGCTAGTTCATGAGAGATTGTTAGGTTTTTTCTCCATGTATGCACCAAACCTTAGCCCCTTATGTATTCATCTTTGGGAGTGGATGGAGACCTCCCTTCAATATGTTGATTAGATAATTGGAAGATATTTTAACATGGTTGAATGCGATGGTGATAGGGGAGGAGGGGTTGGTTCTGTGATCAATGGTTCCGAGAAGAAGGCTTGGTTTACTCTTCAACTATTCAACCCCAATTGGGGGAAGAAAGGGGTTGATCCATATTGGATCATTATATTATTTTTCACCTATCTCGATGCTTTTAGAGTGGAAAAAATTGGAGGAATCAACTTCCACGGCTATTTTAATTGTAGGTCTGAGTTTGGAAAATTGGGGTTTCAAAACTTATGGATCCATTTTGAGGCATCAAATGACATTTCTGGGGTGAAATTTTTGTCGACGTAGTTTGGACCCCGTGACATTATTACACACATCGAGACTTTTCCAATGGTGTAAAAATCACGTTAATTAGAGCTCGCATGAAAAAATGATTCCTCCCTTAAGTTGACCTACTGTTTTGAGCACCATGCTATGAGAGGATGCCACGTCAGCCCCTATTACTCACACATATGGGGATAGCCACAAATGTAATTTTAAGAAGATTCTAGAAGGTCCTAAACCTTATCACAATTGAGGGTTGAGGAAGTCAAAACCCTACCCCTAGATGGTTATCAGACGATGTTAAATATCATGCGGCTAGGAGGAGAAGGGATTTCATTCTAATGCTATTGTATTTTTCTCCATAACAGAGAAGAACAATTGGGAGAGGGAAATTAGAGAGAATAACATAGGGGGTTAATGTTTTGTAGAAGCTTAATAGGCCGCATGTCTTAGATAACTCCATAGAGAGTACCTTCTCCTTTGTACTTGCATTATTTCCATACTAGGAAAAATAGAGCAAAACAACCTCACCTTCTAGATGCGTTTTCTTCCATAAGGGTTTCCCAGAGAAAATCTTTGTGTTATTTTGTGGATGGTGTGTGATTGTATTTTACTATTCCCCATTTTCCGCATTTTATATATTTCATGCATAAGTAGAAAATCAGTAACTAAAGATTCTAGAATCTAAAGGAATTTAACCTTCATAGTGTAGATTTCAGTTTTATTTATCATATATGTTGTGATGAACTGTTCTAGTGGAATATCCACGACAATTTACAGATCAGGGGTTGACTATGGTGGATGCATGGTTTACTTGGTCCAACTTTCCATTGGTTAGGGTATGGACCAATGTTGTACTGGTACAAATATCAAGTTCTAAAGTGAATACATTGACATGTGGAAGCATGTACAAGTTCACTCTCCTGAAAGGAAATAAACAAACATCTCATCTTGGGAAAGTTATCATAAAATTCTATTGGAGAATCCAATATTGGTATAACCTGTGGGGTTGGAAAGAAGACACATCAGGCTACCTCAGGTATAAATTTTAGAATCAGAAAGGACAAAATTGCAGAGCTACAACATATTAAAGTTCATCTAGAAGAACAGTCTCCAAATCATGGTTTTAAAAGGTGCGTTTGTTTTTGGAAATTTGCATATCTTTTGACTAGAATATCCAATTGGGGTGATTCAAAAAGTGGAATAAAGTGGGATAAAAGGCGTATCACAGAAATTTGGGAGAATCTTATGTTTTTTTAGGTACAGACGTATTTCAACATCTTTAAACATATCGGTTGTTGTTACTTGTCAACGCTACAACCTGAGGACTGTGTGGTTCTTCCACGTACCTAGAGTATATCAGAAGGCCCTTTTATAACGGTTGCACATTAGACACCACTACTACATATTTGAGCTCCCACGTACCTCGCATATATAGAGAGACCCCCTAGAATATTGAGACCAATCGAGTAAACCATTTGGCCTTCTTGTTACTATAGTACACTGAGAACAACACTCAGGGAGATCACTCTCTAGTACCTGGGTAGTCAAATAGTATGGTCAAGGGCATGGTCAAGCCTCCTTAGTTACTTCCCTGAGATATTGGGCCAAGTACTATTGTTGGACCCTGCAGGTATATCAAAGAGATATAACACCTGACACTCCCTTTTCTGTGAGAACGTCTGCCTAAGACAACTAGGAATTCCTACCTTGAAGTGATACTTGGCCAACATGCCACAAAAAATAGGAACTTCTACACCAAATAAGCCCTCAGACAATCCTACTAGGACTCTTGATGAAGGTGAGGAAATGTGCAAGAACATATATGATTTACAAAAGAAGGAGGTAACAAAAGATAAACTACAAAGGATGATGGATTCAACTGAAGCTAAGATGGAAGTGATAATGGATATTAAGATGGATGGTTTAAAAGGGGAGATCATGGAAGGATTGATTTTTTTTTTAATAGAGAGGCCACCTAAAAGTGATAATGTATCCCATGAAATTCATGATGATGAAAAAAGGAAGATGAATCAAGATTGGAGAAACTCCAACTTTGGGTTGAAGACCAACCACTTTCCTAAGATAGATATGAGGAAGTTTGATGGAAAGGATCCAATCACATGGATACTCCAGATGGAGCAGTTCTTTGATCTACATGATGTGCCACACACACAAAAGGTATGGATTGTGTCTTTATATTTAGAACCAAATCAATTTGTGTGGTATCGATGGCTTTGTTCTTGCAAATCACTTGTCACTTGGACAATTTTCATGGAAGAAATGATAGCACACTATGAAGATACAATGAGCAATACCTTCTTTAGCCAATTGATAAATCTCAAGAAAAAGGGTTTAGGTGTAGAGCATATTGAGAAATTCCAAAGATTGAATATAAAGGTAACGACTATTCCAGATGAGCACCTGATTGATATATTCATAGGAACTTTAAAGGATAACATTCAACATGAGGTTCTCCTTTCGGAACCCAAATCATTGGAGAATGTTTTCATGGTGGCGAGAAATGTTGAAAGTAAAAATATGGATATGGATACTAGAAGGGCCACTCCTAACATCTATCGAGAGAATAATATTCTTTCTTCTAAACCACCTCAACCTACAAGGTTGACACCTCAAAAATTGGAGGAAATAAAAACAAAAGGTTTATGCTTTAATTGTGATAACAAGTATAGTAAGGGACATAAGTGTGGTGAGAAGAAATTATTATACATAGATTGTGAAGAGGAAGAAGAACAAGAACAAGAACCATCTCAAGATAAAAACGTAGAAGATATTTCTTCTGAAGAGTTGACTCCCACCATATCATGTATTGTATTGGATGGAATTAACACTCCTCAAATCCTCAAGATCGAAGGATATATCAAAAATAAAAATGTAATAGTCCCAATTGATTTCGATAGTACTCATAATTTCATTCACTATAAATTATCCAAAGCTCTTAATTGCTTTATATATCTAGCACTAGAGTTTCAAGTAATGATTGCAAATGGAGGAACTATCAATTTCTTAGGAAAATTCCATAAGATCAATATTACTGTGGGGGAATATGTAATGAATAGTCCAATTATTTCTATACCCATGGGTGGTGTTGATGTCGTACTAGGAGACCAATGGTTACAATCATTGGGAATAGTGACTTTTAATTTTCAAGAACTTTTCATGAAATTTTCATTGGAAGGAAAGGATATTGAGTTAAGGGGTATCACAGGGAAACCCTGTAAGGTGATAAGCTCTAATGGTATGAAAAAATTATTGAAAATGGGTCATCAGGGTATAATTGTACAAATATGCTCACTAGATGTTCAAACATCTAAGCCATCTATTCCCCTAGATCTCCAAGGGATCATTGATAAGCATTCCAAAGTATTTGAAGCTATCCCCATAGGTCTTCCACCCACTCACGATCATGATCATGATATTCACCAAATTCTTCGGAGTGTTCCTCCTTACATCAGGCCTTATAGATACCCTTATGCCCAAAAGAGTGAAATTGAGAGTATGGTTGAAGAAATGTTAGAGGTTGGCATTATTAGACCTGACCAAAGTTCTTATTTTGCACCAGTGGTAATGGTACTCAAGAAATAGGACTCATGGAGTATATGTCTAGATTATAGAGAGCTCAATAAAATCACCCTTAAAGATAAGTTTCCCATTCCCGTCATTGATGAATTATTAGATGAACTACATGGAGCGATCTACTTCACAAAGTTGGATCTCCATTCAGGGTATCATAAGATTAGAATGAAGGAAGCAAATATTCCAAAAATAGCATTTCGAACTCATGAAGGCCATTATGAATTTTTGGTCATGCCTTTTGGCCTTACGAATGCACCTTCCACATTCCAAGGGTTGATGAATTCTATTTTCAATAACTTCCTTCGAAAATTTATGTTAGTATTTTTTGATGATACAATAATCTATAGAAAGTCTTGGGAGGATCATGTTTGACATGTTGACAGGGTGCTACAACTACTAACGGAGCAAAAACTATATGCCAGACCATCCAAATTTTTATTTTGGGTGAAGGAGGTAGAGTATTTGGGTCATATTGTATATCGTGAAGGTGTCAAGGTATCCCCTAACAAGATTAAGGCCATGATGGACTGGTCGATTCCCAAAACCTTGAATAATCTCAGAGGATTTTTTGTTTTGACAGTTTAATACCGCAATTTTGTTCGGAAATATGAAAGATTAAAATCACCTTCAATGACATTAACTAAGAAGGATGCATTTTCATGGACTCTAGAGGCAACTCATGCTTTTGAAGAACTTAAAGAGGCGATGTCCAAAGCTCCTATCTTGACCACACCAGACTTCACAAAAACCTTTATTGTGGAATGCGATGCCTCAGGAAATGGCATTGGTGTTTTTATAATGCAAGAAGGAGGGCCCCTTGCTTTTGAAAGTTGGTCAGTCAAGGGAATGGACTTACACAAACCCATTTATGAGAAGGAAATGATGGCAGTATAAAATGCATTGAAGCAATGGCACCCTTACCTAATAGGTAGGCACTTCAAGGTCAAAATAGATCATGGAAGTCTTAAATACTTCTTGGAACAAAGACTCTCTTCAGAAGAACAACAAAAGTGGGTGACCAAGATGTTGGGTTATGATTTTGAAATCATCTACAAGAAAGGGAAGCAAAATGTTGTGGCAGATGCACTCTCAAGAAAGGATGAATATGTTGAGGCCTTTTTTTGTGCTATCTCGATCATCCAACCTGATTGGATAACAGAATCAAGGGATGAATGGAAGAATGAAAAAAAAGTGTGGACTCTCATTCAAAGGTTTTAGTAGGATTCCAATGCATCGGATACATTTACATGGAAAAATGATTCACTATGGTACAAAGATTTCTTATATTTATGTAAGAACTCCCAACTCAAGAAAAAGGTACTTTTGGAATTGCACACCTCTCCGGTAGGAGGGAACTCAAGATTTTTGAAAACCTATCACTAGGTCAAGAAGGAATTTTTTGGGGATGACCTTAAAACTGATGTTCAAAATTTTGTGGCAGAATGTTTGGTTTATAAACAAAATAAGGTGGAAACAATTAAGACCCTGGATCTTTTACAACCATTAGCCATTCCAAGTCAATACTGGGAGGAGGTTTCCATGAATTTCATCACAGGGTTATCAAAGTATAAAGGATAGAGTGTCATCATGGTGATTGCTGATAGACTGACCAAGTACACACACTTTTATGCACTCTCTCATCCTTTCAAAGCCAGTACAATTTCCATCGCATTCATGGAGACAATTCAAAAGCTACATGGAATCCCAAATAGTATTGTAAGTAACATAGATCCCATCTTCACTAGACATTTTTGGAAATAATTATTTTCTTGTTTGGGTACTAAATTGGCTCATAGCTCATCTTATCATCCTCAATATGATGGACAAACTGAGATAGTGAACAAATTTTTGGAAGGATACTTTCGTTGCTTTGTCTCTGAAAAACAAACACAATGGTTCAAGTGGTTACCCTTGGCAGAATGGTGGTATAACACTTCCTTTCATACTGCAACAAAAATGACACCATTTATGGTTCTCTATGGTTATCACTCACCATCCATCACTTCTTCTCTAAAAGAAAAATCTAAGGTTCAAGCAGTGGAAGATCACATCGAGCATCAACAACAATTTCTCCAACTATTAAGGGACAACCTGACCATGGCATAGAATCACATCAAACAATAAGTAGATCAACATCATAATAAAATAAGTTTTGAGGTAGGGGATTGAGTATTTTTAAGACTACAACCATACAAACAGATGTCCCTCAAGCTAAGAAGGATAATGAATTATCACCAAAGTACTATGGCCCTTATAAGGTGTTGGAAAAGATTGGTACTATGGCACACAAATTGGAGCTTCCTGCATCTTTGTTGGGCCTTGACCAAGTTTTGGGAGATCCTTGATAAAGTTTGACCTATTTTGGGACTTTGATATCCTGTCGAAGGAGGAGTGCAATATGAAGGAGAGATCGCGGGATCTCGACCCCTTTTTGGTATTTGAGATTATGTAACGAGTATGGGATGTTGGCCCATGGGTTTACCCATGTTTAGGCCTATTTTGTAAAGTATAAATAGATGTCTAGGCAATGTAAGAAGAAAGAAGTTACGAATGGCTAAGTGATAGATCTATTTGATTGAAGGATTGTAATTTCTTTGTGCATAATGTGTGAGACTTGCAGAGCTACATGAAAGTAATTGTAATAAGGCTTGGTGCTTTACCCTAGCTCGAAGAAGGAGGATCTGGCAGAGTGTGCGCAGATCTCCTATCTTCTGCGGAGTAGGATTTTGATGTTATGTGCCTGTAAGAAGCTTGACAAAGATAATAAAGAAGAAGAGTTGGTGGATGTATCCCCAGGGTGGGGGTGAACCACATATATGTTGTGTTTCTCTACTTTGTGCAATGTGTTGATGTGTTTATGTCTTTACTTGCTAAGTGCTTTGATATAGATAGATAGATTTGCTTATGCTTTGTGCTAATGATGTATATGGATGTTAGATCTGACTTATATGAATGTTCTAGTGCCTGACTATGTTAGATCTAACCTACTTCTCTATGATAAGTGCTTAGATACATCAGACCTGAATGAATGATGTGATGCTTTGTTTTATCTGTGGAGTAGATAGTGGTTAAATATCGATGAACTGTCGGTGCTAAGTGCTATGTTAAGTATTACAATCATAGATTTGTGTCCCAGCTAAGGTTGTAGACACCTAAGTCCTGTAACCACCCCTGCCTCTCCCTGAGGTGAGACTTCATCTGCTTCGTAGGTGTTGCTAAAAGGGCCTTTGTTGGTGCGTTTTTGTAGAGTTGAACCTTGGGTCTGCCCCTGTGCCAACAAATGGTTCTGTTGTCGGGACCTTAAACTGTGATTGCTGGGAACTAAGGAAGAAGAAGCTTTGTGAAAAGATCCATCCTAAAACTGTGAAAGATTCGTATGTAGATCAGTTTCCTTAGTGCACAACATTCTACATGACCTATGAAGCTCTGTGCCAAGAAAAGAGGTAATATCTGCAAGCTTTGTGCTCTGATTAAGGTAAGAATAGTGAAAAGTTCTAGATCTGAAAGCTTTGTGCTTTGTAGAAGTAAGATAAGTGTAAATTTTTGTTTCAAAAGTATGGATCTAGGTATGTTTGATAGATTCTTTCATAGCTTGAAAACTAGGGCACTAATAGATGAAAGAATGTTTGATATGTGTAGATCTGATAAGAATAGTGAAAGATAGGTTATACCTATGCATAGAAAGAATGTTTGGACTAACCAATGGATGCAGGATCCTAGAAAGAAATGTTTGCAGGATAGCTACTATGACCCTAGCATGCAGTATAGAAAGAGATAGGAATCATTTAAAAGAAAGAGAGGATTAACCCTCTGTTACAGTTGCAGAAAACTGCGACATCTTGCTAAGGAATGCCCTGGGAGAAGATCTAGTTGTCTTTGTTGCAAAGCTATGGACCATGAAGTATTATATTTCCCTAGAATGATTGTTAAGCTTGAAGAAATGAACATGAGACAAGAGAACCCTAAGGCAGATCCATAAACTACGATTATGGCAGAACCCCAAAAAGAATCAGAGAAAGTATTGTGACAGATAAAAGAAACCCTGAATGACCACCGACATGTCGGCTTATCAGAGATATTCAAATAAAAAGAATGTCTTGAAGCAAGAATAGGAGACTTCAACATTGACTGTGTTCTAGATGAGGAAACACAGGTGAATATCATGACAGAAAGAACTTGGAAACTTTTAGGGAAGCCTGTTATGACTCCTTCTTTGGGAGGAATAGGTCTATTTAGAGGAAAGTTGATAAACCTATGTCGAAAGCTCACCCAGATATATATGAATTCCAATGGAACTTCGACAGAGGAAGATTTTGAGATTATTAAATTTATTGAGAACAACGCCCCATTTACCATGTTACTAGGAAAACCTTGGATAGAAATAAATCAGGCCAGAAGGCAAGAAGAAGAAGAAGTTTTAGTGCAGAAGAAGCAAGAGTTAAAAAATTTCATGACTAGAAGGATCACACACTTAATTGAAGAACAAAAGAATAGATCGAAGTTATTTAACACCACAGACCCGGATATTGAAGTTGCAATATCACTAGAAGACCCACAGAAGATTGAAGTACCTGTTCCAGATAAACAAGAAGTATCACCCTTGAATCTTAGGAAAGAATCTCAACAGCATGAAGTAACTATGCCAAAAGAAGATAAGAATCAGAATGGAAAAAGGCATACTAAGACGAAGATCACTAGAAAGAAAGATAAAAAGCTAAGTAAGAAGAGAGCTACGATAGACAAGTTACAGAAGGTTCTAGAGGGAACTTCGTAGAAGGAAAATTTCCAAAACTGGAGCTTCATCAGGATAACAGAACATCGTCACATGGAACTTTGCCAGGGTGAAGCAATATATCCGTTGGGACCAATATAACTATTCGGTCGACCGCCCAAATGGGTAGAAAGACATTTATGGTTCACCACCAGACCACTGGACTGTGGCATAACGGATAGAATAGAGTTAATGAAGGCTTCTCGACCGTTGCAAGCAATCTATTGCCAAGTTATCTATTTATCCCATTGCACCATGCACCGAGAACACTTTTGCTAACTATGAATCTGAGCCCACAGACTTGTTGATTTTACACAGTGTTCATTGTGCTATTTCCCTCTATCCTATTGCAGTGTTTAAGTTACTCCTCGAACCCGAAGATTTCCAATCCCGAGCATGTATGTCCGATGAGTTCACCATTGTAGAGAAAATTGTCGAAGAAGTTTTGATTGACCTCATGACTAAAAGATTCATCTCGATGTCTGCAGGTGTACAAGCGTCATCGACGAGAGGACTGCAAGCCTCTCTGTCGATTGCTCGCGAATTGGGGCCATCCTGACCAACAATAGAGAAGAGAACCAAGCACAAAGATGACCTAGCCAACACGAATTTGATTCCATCCATATTTACCGATTACATCCCACCTCTAGCTGGCATGTTGAATCTTGATATTGTGCCAAAAACATTCGAGTACACCATGGTCACTGTGTACCTTTCGAAGGGGATACGCATAGTTCAGACAGAGAAGGATAAGATCACAGTGTTGAAGTTCAACGACTTCAACCTTGGAGATCGCAAGATCTATGGTCTACTCACCCCATACAAGTACCTAACCAGAACTAAGGGGATGAATTCAAAGATAATCCCCCAGTCTTGGACAATGAACCTCGCGTAGTCCACCCCGCTGAATGTCATGAAGATCCCACACTTCGGAAGACACCAGGAAGTCAACACATGTGTCAAGTTTTTACTATCGTGTTACCATGGAAGCTACTTATGGCTATACCACCATATTACAGTTGAACCAATGCTAATACACAGAATCATAGGACTGAGTATGCAAGGACCTGATCCACAGGACTTTTATCCAGGAAAAGCCGCAGATCACACACTCGCATAGAAGATCAAGGATACATATGGTGATGTTGAGAAGGGAACAAGAGGCTACAAGGTAGATTCCATATAGAGTGGTGTAGTTCTCCTAGCATGTCAATTGATAGTTGGAAAGTTAGTAAGGAAGAACCAACCTACGCAAGTCACCGGCTTTGTCGTTGACCTCGCAGGGAAGTGCGTGAAAGGCCTACAGATGAACTGGGTGAAGTACCTAGTTAACCAGTTGGAACTAGATTTTTGAGAAGCATGGGATCAAGGTTATGAATTTCATTTCAGCTGGATCCTAGTCCTCATTGCATTTGTTTCCTGGGAGATGCCAGATGGAGTGACCTTCCCAGACATCGAGCCATTTGAACCGCTTGTCGCGAAGTTTTCTACCCTGTTGTATTCAACTTATATGAACAAAAAATGGCAGTCGAATTACGTGTTTCATACATACTACCTCCAACTAAAGTGAGCCATCGAAGTCGAGACTCGCATGACTTTGAACACCTTACAAAGGTTTCGACCCCTTATGAAGTTCAGTGCAGATCTACACTTCATCTACATTACAGCATGAGCAGATGAACATAAACATAAGCTCCATTCATATTATAATCTTATAGAATAAGACCTTGAAGAAATCACTAAGGAATGGTCTGCTGACCTCCTTATCCTTGCCAACCCCACAGAGACAGCCCAGAGGACACTCATAAAGAAAAAAATCCACCCGAAACCAACAGAAAAAAGAAGACTGAGGAGGTCCAAAACTTAAGCAACACCTCAGGAAAGACTCCTTCAGTGTCACCTGACCGAGGGGGTGATGACAACGTAGAATCTGAACAAAAGCCCAATGAATTAACACCACCCAGAGACGAGGTTGACCCCTTGAATAAGAGGAAGGTTTCCCCCCTAAAACATTCTTCCCAGAAGAAATCGAAAGCCACCATGACCAAGATGCAGACTGTCCTCACCTCCGATGATTTTGACTGCATCATAGCAGCCTTGAACGACGCTTCACTGGAAAAGGCAGAGAAACAAGGAGTGAAGCAGGAGGAAATGTATGATAGAATTGAAATCGAACTCTCAGGGGTACAATATGACCTTTAGTCCAGCCACGCAGTCTCCACTATGCCCTTGCCATCGAGAGAACCATAGTTGGGAGATGAGCCATCCCAACTCCACCAACTAGCTGATAGAGTCGAAGCTCACCTTCGACAAGCACAAGAAGAAATAGAGAAAGCCACCCAGGACTTGAAGCAAGTGCAAGGAGTACTTGTAGAGCAACATCGAGCTACAGAACATGAAAATATTTCTCTCCAAGAAAAGTTCAATGAAGAAAAAACACAGATACAGCAAGGAAAAGAACAGTTTCTTGCAAAGCAACTCGAAGTGAAAGAAGCAATCAACAAAGTACTTCGCTCTATGACAGTCATAGAAATAAAGGTAGAGGATCATGTCACGCATTAAGTAGAGAAACTTCTACAAGCTATCCAACAGCTACAACAACGCATAGTATAATTAGAGCTCGACACAGTGCCCGAGACCCCACAGGATGTAAGGGATCAAAGAGAAGCAACTGCTTGAAGTGCGGTCGAGAGAATAAAATCCCTTTCTATGGAATGTAAGAAACTTATTGATCGCAGTGCCTAGACCTACGAGCAACTCACTGAGAATCCATAACTGAAGGCACTGGAGTCATATGTCCAAGAGGCGAAGTATTAAGCCGAAATGATACAAGTGCAGCTGAAGCCCTTGTCAGCTGTGGAAAGAATGAAGCACTCCCAAGAGAAACAAACTGCCTAACAATAGATCCACACTATCCAAAGTAGAGTTATGGAAGTAACTTAGAGGCTCCAACCTGTACAAGATAAGGCTTACCAATTGTTCACAAAGAATCCATAA
This sequence comes from Picea engelmannii, assembly GCA_009831015.1. NCBI lineage: Eukaryota > Viridiplantae > Streptophyta > Pinopsida > Pinales > Pinaceae > Picea > Picea engelmannii. The sequence goes on from ML819623.1 coordinate 32,792, forward strand.
CTGAAGAATCCATAACTGAAGGCACTGGAGTCATATCTCCAAGAGGTGAAGTATCAAGCTGAAATGATACAAGTGCAGCTGAAGCCCTTGTCAATTGTGGAAAGAATGAAGCAACTCACTGAGAATCCATAACTGAAGGCACTGGAGTCATATCTCCAAGAGGCGAAGTATCAAGTCGAAATGATACAAGTGCAGTTGAAGCCCTTGTCAGCTATGGAAAGAATGAATCACTCCCAAGAGAAACACACTGCCCAACAACAGATCCACACTATCTAGAGTAGAGTTATGGAAGTAACTCAGAGGCTCTAACTTGTACAAGATAAGGCTTACCAATTGTTCACAGAGGTCGAAGGTCGAGGAGCATAACTGGAGCAGGTTGTCACTGCAGTTGAACAATGCCTGGCAGAACCTATGAACAAGGTAGTCATCCGAGAGTTTGTTGCACAAGAGGTCATGGCACAACATCAAGTCAAAGAATCTCGAGCCAAGATCGACGATTTCAAAGCAGAACTACCCAGATCAGAGTGAATCGAGACGAGTCATAGGTGAGTGTTGGGGGCCTATTGTCCCTTGACCAAGTTTTGGGAGATCCTTGGTCAAGTTTAACTTATTTTGGGACTTCGACAGCCTGTCAAAAGTGGAGCATAAGATGAAGCAGAGATCATGGGATCTCAGCCCCATTTTGGGTCCTTTTTGGGATTTGGGATTATGTAACGGGTATGGGATGTCGGCCCATGGGTTTACCCATGTTTAGGCCTATTTTGTAAAGTATAAATAGATGTCTAGGAAATGTAAGAAGAGAGAAGTTACGAATGCATAAGTGCTAGATCTATGTGATTGAAGGATTGTAAGTGCTCTATGCATACTGTGTGAGACTTGTAGAGCTATGTGCAAGTAATTGTAAGAAGGCTTAGTGCTTTACCCTAGTTCGAAGAAGGAGGATCTAGCGGAGTGTGCGCAGATATCCTGTCTTCTGCAGAGTAGGATTTTGATGCTATGTGCCTGTAAGAAGCTTGACAAAGATAATAATGAAGAAGAGTTGGTGGATGTAGCCCCAGGGTGGGGGTGAACCACGTATATGTTGTTTTTCTCTGCTTTGTGCAATGTGTTGATGTGTTTATGTCTTTACTTGCTAAGTGCTTTGATATAGATAGATAGATCTGCTTATTCTTTGTGCTAATGATGTATATGGATGTTAGATATGACTTATATGAATGTTCTAGTGCCTGACTATGTTAGATCTAACCTACTTCTCTATGATAAGTTCTTAGATACATCAGACCTGAATGAATGATGTGATGCTTTGTTTTATCTGCGGAGTAGATAGTGGTTAAATATCGATGAACTGTCGGTGCTAAGTGCTATGTTAAGTATTACAATCACAGATTTGTGTCCCAGCTAAGGTTGTAGACACCTAAGTCCTGCAACCACCCCTACCTCTACCTCGGGTGAGACTTCATCTGCTTCATAGGTGTTGCCGAAATGGCCAGTAGTTAGGGATTTGTTGGTGTGTTCTTGTAGCGTTTAACCCTGGGTCTTCCCCTGTTCCAACAATCTTCGTGAGTACACCCAATTTTCTATGTTTCATTCTTAAAGAAGGTTATAGGTGACAAGATCCCAATTAAAACTATATTTCCAGAACTTTATGAGGAAGGAAAAATAATATTGGAGCCTGAAGATATCACTGATATGAGAATTTGTCAGCTGAGGAATAGATCCATTTCAGAGTATCTCATTAAGTGGAAGAAACTACCTGCTAAAGATTCCACTTAGGAAGATGAGTCTTTTATACAGAAGCATCCATAATTACTCAAGCGTTACGAAAAGAAAATTCTAAAGGGGAGGGGCATGTTAAGACCTAGATAGTGGCACATTACCCATTAATTGGGGCATATTGCATTAGTATTGTTATTTTATTTATGTCATCTTGGGTCCATTAGTTGTAATTGTACCTCCTAGTCTCCTATATATACCAAGGAGACCTTTTCATTTGGAATCATATGGTATTTGTGAATTCATATGATGTATAAGGAGGTTTCTCCCTCGAAGAGGCTTATTATCTGAATTTCTCTCTTTGTGAAGGTGTTGAGTTATTTTTCTGAGGCTATTATGCTATTTTGATATTTGGTTCTTAATAGTATGGGACTCTTGTGGAGAACCCAAAAAATATCCAAGGTAATTTTAGTGATCACTTCCAAAATATTATGTTTGATCACCACTTGTTGGAGTCAGTTGTGGCTTCTAGGAATGCTTCCTATAGAGTGGTTTCTCATAAAGTCTCGATTGGAGATCAAGATAGATTGGAAATATATTTTAAGAAAGATGAATTTGTTTTTTCCTTCTATTCAATGTAGAATGGGAAGTCCCCAGGTATTGATGGTGTAACTTATGATATTTACAAGGATATGTGGGACATGGTGGAGGATGATTTTTCCAACCTTGCACACGAGGTATTCCATAGGGAGTCTTTCAGAAGCACTTTACCATGGACCAATCAAGCCTATTTCAAAGAATACATCCAAAGATTCTATTGGTGGGTGGTGGCCAATAACTTTAATGACTATTTACTATAAAATTATGGCCAAGGCTTTAGCCAAGAGAGTCCGATATGTGGCCCAAAAAATTGTTCATGAAGGGAAGATATGTTTGTACAGGGAGAATTTATTTTGGATACAATCTTGTCATATTGGGAGGCCATGGGGTGGGCCACATAGTTTGTTCAGTAGGCACTCTTCTTGAAAATCATTTTTGAAAATGCATATTGTTACGAGGACAATCACTCTATGGCATGCGGTAAACCACAACAGACGGAAATGACTGCAGAAATCAACTCTAATGTGAATTATGCTATATAAACAAACATGCTAACAAGACAAGATAAATAGTATACTTCGTCCAGAAGTTTGGTGAAGTCCATCGTTGAGCACTTGACTCAAAGATATACACCTGCAACTTGTCCTCAACAACCAAGATATGCAAGCATATGGTGACAATATATAAATTTAGGACATATAATAGCATAATACATCAATATTCATAACAAATATTCCTATGGAATAACAATTCAAATATTTGCAATACATTAATTGGACGAGAAAAGAGTATTTCTATTAAAATATGAACAACATAAGTATATGAATGACAAACTTCCATGTTGACACATCTCGGAATTGAGAAACTAAGTCCCTTCCAGTTGGGCCTCCACCACTTCAATCCTCCACCAAAGGAAAGCTCATATAAGAGAGACAATGAGGTTCTCCATCAAATAAGGAAGATATTGGGGGATGAACAATGTGTTCAGGATTAAAAGGACAAAGAGATGCAGACTCAATATGAAGTGAATAATTTCTCCAGAGTAACTTTGCTCTCAAAGTTGAATTCTTCTCCTCTCTTCCATAACTTGGATATGGCCCATTTATATCCTTCAAATGGAACTGAAGGGTAGAGTCAAAACGTTTCGATTATATGGAAGGTAAAGGATCATGGATCTCATGACGTGACATGGAAACTCAACACCATTTTTTTATTTTGGGCACAAAACTCGATGTACATGGTCTGTAATGGTGTAACCTACGTATAAGCATGTTGTATAGCTATTAGGGCATGCATATGTGGAAAAATATATTTTTTAGATCTGGGAATTGCAAAAAAGGGACTTAAAGTCTACATGGGGAAATGGAAAATGCCTTCTAAGCAAATTGCATGGGGTGAGGCAAATATTTCTATAATAGATGCCCCCTAACGTGTGAGGTCAGAGGAGTATCTGAGATGGCCAAAATACATTATAATTCCAATAAGTGGAGTAATGGAGACCCAGTTGGATGAACTAGTTTCTCTTAAGAATATTACAATCCATAATGACTTTGTACACATGGCTTCCAATTTGAATTACATTGCAGATCAATGTGGAAAGATACCAAACAATTGTTCATGGCCATGAATAGGAAATACAAAGGTAGATACATGCCAAAGGTTGTCATAGTCACGAACAAGGCCCAGTGAAAACCAGTCTCAAAATCAATCTGAAGATATATGTATACAATGGAGTACAATTTGATCTCCCATGATCACTGAAGTCATATAGGTACTGGTCCAATGAATGATAGAAATAGCTCAGGAAAGTTGTGACTATGAACTGATGTCTTCAAGTCTTATACACAATCCGCCAAAGGTGGAATTATACATCATGTGAATAAAGGACTTGAGGTTGAACATGATGAGAGTTCATTTGATTACCGATCATTAAGGTATACCATTAACAAACGCGAGACAACCTACCGATAATGAAAGTAGGTATCAAGGCACCGAGTAAATTCTTACAAGTGTGAATAAAGGAGTTGAGGTCAAACACTTGAAGAATACATCGATAAGGAGACATTGATGTATTTCCAACTGTCGATGGCGAGATAACCTGCCATTGATGACTACAAGCCTCTAGGTACTCATAGGAATCTAGGCCTCGTTTCCAGAATAGATGAGCTGAATTCAATGGAAGGAGAGTCTAAGACCCGCTGAAAGGAGAGAATTAAGGCATCTCTCATCAGTCAAAATGAGGTACAAAGCAAGAGCTTGGTGATTTGGAGGAACTCAAACAAAGAACATTGTTATAGCAAGATTTGCCTCACCCCATGCAATCTTGCACATAAGGCCCTTTTCCATTTCCCTATGTAGAATTGAAATCCCTTTTTGCAAATCCTAGAGCTAAAAATACATTTTTTCCACATATACGCACCTTGCCTACTATACAACATGAGTATACATAGGTTGCACCACTACAACCTGCATACAATGGGAAATGTGCCCAAAATTGAAAAATGGTGTCGGGTTTCCATGTCACGTCATGAGATCAATGATCCTTGGCCTTCCATATACTAGAAATGTTTTGACTCGGCCCTTTAGTTCCACTTGAAGGATATAAATGGGCCAAATCCGAGCGATGGAAAGGAGGATAAATAATTCAACTTTGAGGGAAAAGTTACTCTCGAGGAATTATTCACTTCACATTGAGTCTGCATCCCTTTATCCTTTAAGTCTGAACACAGTATTCAGCCCCCAAGATCTTCCCCTATTGATTGAGAAATTCATTCTCTCTCTTATATGAGATTTCCTTTGGTGGAGGCCTAGCTGGAAGGAACCTAGTTTCTCGGTTCTGAACCGTGTCGACATGGAATTCTGTAACTTATTCACCTCTACTGATTATATCTTAATAGAAATACTCATTTCTCGTCCAATTGATATCTTGCAAATATTTGAATTATTATTCCATGGGCGTATTTGTTATGAATGTTGAGGGATTATGCTATCGAATGTGCTAACATCATATATTATCACCAGATGCTTGTGTTGCTTGGTTGTTGAGGACTAGTTGTAGGTATATTTCTTTGGGTCAAGTGCTCAACGATGTAATTCATCGAACATCTAGATGATGTAGGCATTCTATCTTGTCTAGCTTGCACATTTGTTTATATAGCATACTTGAGAATAGAGTTGATTTCTGCAGTCATTTTCGTCTATTGTGGTTTACCCCTAGCCATAGAGATATTTTCCTCGTAATAGAATTGATGACCATAATAGGGATATAATCTTATTTTTCAGGGTTAGGAGTGTTTTTATCCTTAGATTTCTCTCATTCATATTGAGTTTCTTGTCATATGATTGCTTGATAACCTTTGTTCACTCTGGGTCTGAGTCTTTTAGCCTTCTCCTTAACCTAACTATGTTTTTGACACATATACGCATTTGTTTTCTTGAAAGTCGTGTATAAACATGTGCTTTCCTTCTGCAAGTTGTGTGCATATGCACTTTTCCCTTGAACAGTCGCGTACATCAACCTTTGTTGCTTTTTTTATGGGTTTGGTGGTTGCTGGGTAGGTTTTGATGATTGTTGAGTCTTCTTGGGTCTCTATAGTGACTGTTAAGTATCTGTGGAATGACATGAAACCTGTCTTTGGTTGAAATTTTGGGCAGTGCCTTTCTCATCATCTTTTCATTTTGATTGTCCTTTTACATTGGACCAGGTGTTTTTTCTCCTTGATATCCTACTTGGGTTGTCTCTATCTATACATAGTAGAGTCTTTATATATCAAGTTGTTGTTCAGTCCATGCATTTTCATTTTTCTTATATTGAAAATACAAAAATATTAGGCATTTGACATTGATTGGCATTTTGATATTTTGAGTCTTTGTCATTTATATTAGTTCATGTAAAGAAAGATTGCATTTTTATTTAGAATTGCATAATTGAATTGAAAATTGCATTTGTAAGAAGCATATCATTTATTGGAAATTGAAGTTAGGACTTTGCATTGTATTCCTATTCATTTAATTTACTTGTTGAGTCATAACATCACTAGTTTCACGACCATAACTTTTGAGTAAGAGAGGCCATTAAAATTAATGCTATAATTTAAAATTGATTAGTAACGATTTTATTTTTTAGGGTGCACAAACTAGCTTACAATTTAGTGCCTTGGAATAATATTTTGTGACTAAACTTATCCAAGGCTATCAAATCAACATATGTGTTTGACTAAGGGAGTGGAGAAATCCATTGTATAATCAACAATATCAGGAGGCTTCGCTTACACCAGAGTTAATCATGAGGTCGTGTGAGGTAGGTTGAAGGGATATCCCCCTGATACCTTCTTAGCGTCAGAGATATTTTTGGGGATTTGTTCGTATATGGGGATCTTGCTAGTGGCCTTACCTTTGTGAGAGGCAGTGCTTTCAAGGTTTCGGTATTTGATACCTTTCCCATACGGTGGAACTGACTTACAACTGCTCGCCTGTGCATCAATTATACCATGGTTGCTTAGTTTCTTAACTTAGGTGCCACATAGGTTACTTGCAAGGGTTATTTTGTAGGTACCTTGGGTCAAATAAGGGTCGAACAACACACAACCTTTATGGAGGATTACGTCTCCAGGGGGATTTGACTGACTGGTTGTTAAGCCCATGAGGGCCCTTATAACTAATTCTGATACCTCTGATCTTTAGCAGGGAGTCACAGGCCCCTCTTGGGTGAGGCATACCTACTTTAGGGATGGAGGCCCCTTTCAAACACTTTATCCCATTTGTGTGCATATTGGTTGTTTGATTATTTTTGGTGTGCTCTTTGATTATTAGTTGGCCTTAGGATTTGTTTTCATATCTTGAGTCTTAAGTCATCGTGGAGTCAAACCAGCTTCCCCGTCAGTCTGGCCGCTTGTTACAGTTACCACCGGATTTTGAGTCTATTCCTTCTAAAAGGCATAAAGTTATTAAACATGGTACACACACCTCCACTTTTAAGACTTGTGATTCTACAAGGATGAGTGTTGAACTGAGTCATCAAAATACTGGGAACCCCTCGACTCCCACACCTACTATAGTTAATGGCACCCCTTTGAATCTTACAACCATAATGGTTGTAGTGCCAGAGGCACCTATCATCATTGTTGCCTGTCCTATAGTGAATTCTCAACCTATTTCCGCGAACCTTTTTGGGTCTCTTGGTCAATCACCGAGCTATAATGTTCAGTCCATCTCGATGGCCTCTAGTCCTTTTTCCTATGGTATGTCAAATTTTACTTTTCAATTTTCAAACTCCATCCCAGCCGCTGGCCCTAATTCTAGCATTGGACTTGGAGACACAACTCCTCCTTATACTTCATTCTCATTTGGTGGCTCTCAGATCCCTCAAACGAATCATACCATGGGAGGCATTCCCTATTTCAGCCCTAGGTCTAAACCTTTTTCTTCTACGTGGAGTAACCAACCAGGCAGACAAGCTTCTGCTCAAGTTTTGTCCTTTACCCTCACCTCCTCAGTGCCAATTCCGACCAACATGTTTGGCATGAAAAATCCACCTTTATCCTTTGGATTCACACCCGGAGGAGGTCAGTTTCACACCTTGGGTAACCCCCAACCCGGAGCCACTCTATCATGGGGAAGTTTTTATAACCCCCATCAGAACATTCTTATTGGAATGATGCCCAACCAACCTCTTATGAATCAGCCTGGAGGAGGTTCTTACAATACCGGATAAGGCCATGGTGCTTACTAGAACCCTGGATGGGCTGTGATTCCCCAAACACAATCTTTCCAGGGATCTTGGGGCCAGATGCCGCAACCTTGTCTCCCTTTTCTGGCCACGCTCAATCTTCCAGACTTGCCTAAGTTGATGAACGACCCTGTGTTTCATGATTGTACATGTCCCCCTGTTCCCACAAAGTTTCCTTCGGATATTCCAAAATTAGAAGACAAGAATGATAAGGATCCTGGTGATCATGTTACCACCTTTCACCTATGGTGCTCTTCGAATTCCCTTAATGACGATTCCATTCAGTTAATATTATTTCAATGAACCCTCATAGGGGTTGTCGTGAAATGGTATATCAAGCTGCCTAGGGGGGCATACAATACCTTTAGTCATATGGTGCTAGTCTTCCTTAACCACTTCCAATTTCTGGTTCGTTACGATGTTGGACTAGAAATTATGTCGACCTTACGCCAGGACAAAGCCACTCATATCTCAGATCATATCTAGGAGTGGCGTAGAAGGAAGAGGTTGATCAAGACCTGCATACCCCTGTATTTCCTATTAGAATGGTTCCTTAAGTCTTTACAACCTCTTATTTCAAAGGATTTTGTTGTTGGACACACCTACCACACTTAGAGGGGGGGGGGGGNTTCCAAAAACTTCCCTCTTTACATAAAACTCCTTAGTTAACATTCAACATTTATTCATTACCCATTGCTGTCATTTATAACTAGTTAGATGTGAACATATATCAGCATCATATATCAGCAACACATATCATCAATAAGTCATCAACACAAGGAACACAAAGAACACAATATGTATGTACAATTTTTCTTTTTATTATGGACAACAATCTGGGGTTTATCAACAACAACTAAAAAGAGTACAACTCCACAAGAGAACCAGCTCTATAATGCAAGTCTCAGTTTACACCCTCAGCACTAACTAAGATGAAGCAACCATCCTCAACAGATATCAATCTGTCAACAAGTATGCTACTTGTCAGTAGTGCAACCCGTGTGTGTACGTGCCCTGACTCACTACAGCCCGTGTGTGAATGCGGGTAGTGTATAATGAAACATGTGTATGCTTATGAGAAACTAGGGTTTTTCTTTGCTTCACATGCTTAGATCCTCTGCAACCTGCAATCACTTTATCTTCTGTCTTCCATTTTCAAAACTGACCCACAACCAGTCACAGCATCTCCAAGCTCTCCAATAGCTTGATCATGCTCCATAATAGATCAATATGAATGTTATCTCAAACATGTATAAGCGTCTAGTATACCATAGCAATCATGTCACCACTGAATCGTAAGAATATTGATCACTCCATCAACCAAATCAACGAAACTGAACCACATCATAGAAGCCATACGAAGAATGCCCTAAGCATTTCCATCACATCAAACAATAGTATTCATAAAGACAATAATGTAATCATATCAGTGTCTCAGTAATAAATCTGAGGCCATAGAATGCAGATCTGGAACCTGCCTAATCATCCAAGAGCTTGGCACCATCTCAAACACAAGTCTTCACCATTTTATCCACCATATGATCCCTGTCTTTAGACAGTCCACGTATATCTTAATGCATATGCACCCTAAGCATAGACAACCCACATATGCATTAGAAACTAGGGTTTCTGAAGTTCCGAGAATTTTTCTGTCAAGATCTCTGACATTGTTGAAACCTTGATGCATCCATGATATCCTCCTCTCGCTCTCTTCCTCATAATATATCTTCAATCATGCTCAAGAGATCCACACGAAATATGCTTTCACAAGAAGCTCTCCAACAATACTCCACAAGATAATCTCACTAGAAGCTCTCCATTGATACACAAAAAGGATGATCTACAAGAGACCATAGCTATCTTATTTATACTTTCATCCTCTAGGTCACTTAACCCATTTTTAGGTTACTTAACCCACTTCTAGGTCACTTAACCTATTTTCCATATTTTAGGGTTAACCACTTTCCATGAATAGAAAGTTCTCCAGTACTTCATCATTTAAATATTCCTTCTTGATTTTGTCACTTCTCTTTATTATTTAAATAATCCATCTTGATTTTGTCACTTTACTTTATCATTTAAATAACGATTTCTTCTTTTCAAGCACTTTGACTGCTTTGACCTTGGGGGCTTCAAGCCTTCATATGGGGGTCCTCCAATTTCATAAGGCCATAACTCTCAAACCGTGAGGAGTTATGTGACATTCCACATACCACCAGAAATGGCATGACAAGCACTATCCATCTAGGATAGTTTCACCAACAACTTCATTGATCTTCATCTCATTATTCCGCATACAAGCATGGGTCCTCTCAACCACAAATCCTCTTCCCATGAGGGCTTTCACCATAAGGGGACCAATTTGGATTTGTTCCATTTGTGCACCTTATCAATCATGATAAGACAATTATGAGTCATCTTTTCATCAAACAAACTATGCATCATCATGTATCAATTAAAACTCATTGATACATCTTCATCTATGCATCATAACAATGATCCATCTTTATCAATTGGTTTCCACTTTGACGTCTATCATTCTCATCAAGGACAATACATATACATTGTTCATCAATCATTAATCAATCAATTACTTTAACTCAATCAATGACATCAATCAATCAAACCATTTGCATCAATGACACATGATCCAACAATATCCCAACTAATCAAACCATTGGCATCAATGACAACATGATCCAACAATATCCCCCTTTGGAATTGATGGCAATACCAACATTGATGTCAACACCAATTACCAATTATTGATGTCAACATGTAGATAAGGCATGCTCTACATCAATAGTCAATGTGACTATCTATCTCCATCAATAAACATCAATCACATCAATACGATTAACTCTCCCCCTTTGACATCAATGGCAAAGGGCCATTCTCCTCTTGGGGTTGCTCCCCCTACTTGCATTATCCTTGGGGCTTCTCCCCCTATCTGAATGCCTTTGATCTTCCTATGAATAATCTCTCCCCTTTTTAACAAGGGATATCACTCTGATGTAATGTTGAATATGCATCGAACATACTCCCCCTATGACCATTTCTCCTCCTGGAATTATGCATCTGATAAATATCTCCTCCTAGAATCATGGGAATATGAATGAATCCCCCTAAGGGTATGTCTCCCCCTATCTTCTCTGCAAGATGAACAATATGCTACCATATGACGATTCTTGCACCTGTTCATGCATCAAACTTGTGCCATACCATACATCATGAAAACAAAGATGTGTCATCAATGAAATAGAGAATCATGAACAATATATCCACCAAGTACATCATGTACAAAAATGTTCTCACCATGCACAACACCCATTTACATCAACCATGTACATCAAGAATGTGCCAAAAGAAATCATCCATGAAATGTATCCACCATATGCTAACATGTGCATCTACCAATTATGTCAACCATGTGCATCTATCAATATGCTAAACAAATACCATCCATGAGTGTACCATCATGCATCATTACTTGCACAAAGCATGTATATCAACCATGCATCAATAAGATAAGACTCCCCAATGATGTACAACATGACTATCAACTCAACTCACCAACTACATGTCTCAATGTGTAGCCCATCCATATGAAAAATGCATGCACCATGATATCCAACAATACCATATGCTTCCAATAATACATCATATCAATGAAACTTCAATTATGTACCAGCCATGTACCTCAACATATTATTTTACATAATCCAATAGATGAACATTTGATCAACATCAATCCATACTCATGGGTTAGTGCCATGCACCCAAGATTTATTTTATATCATAACTTTGTGTGATCTAACTTAGAACCATGAAAACCTATAGAAAACAGTGTCAGAACCTGCAATAAACAATGCCAGACCCTGCAACATAGAGTTATATCATCACATGAAGCTGCAACCCATTTGAATTGCCTTTTTCCCAAGGCTTTACCACATATACGCAGCATACTGCACAACAGAGTGTGTGTGTATGCGACCTATGCAAGGTCAGCCAACGTATGTACGCGACTGTCACCATTGTCACCCACGTATGCCTCAGTATATGTCTTACTTAATATTCCCTTCAATCTTTCATTCTGTTCTGGTTGCTCTGTCTTCTTCACCCACTTCTGTAGATGACCCTTCTCCTTAGAACTTGAGCTCTGAGCATCCATCTTTTCAAAGATGTCTCCCTTTCATACTTCATTCCTTCTTCTAGCCATGCAATGTGAAGTCCTCATCATGTACTTTCTTCTTGTGTTCCAACACTCCTGAGATTTGTGGAAAAATCCACTACAACTGTAGCATCTCATGGTGTTACAGTGAACAACAATGTGTCCTACTTGATCACATCTCCAACACCTCATGGTGTTATAAAATATTCCATTATATCTCCTTTCATAAGATCTACACTCAAAATATTTGTGACCATATCCATTACATGAATAACAATTCCCATGAAAAATACTTTCATACCTTTGCTTTGGTGTCCCAAGAATAGCTTTGTGATGTCTTCCTTGCTTTGTTCTTTTGAAATCTTCTTTGTCTTGTGTAGATGGTTTTTTTGCAACATTGTCTTCCTTATTTGATGGAATTACCTCATGCTTCTTTGAGGTGCTTGCTTCAACATGTGTATCTTCGCCTTTGTATCCAAGACCTGATTTATCACATGGTGGTCTTTGACTTTCCAATATCTCATCCAAGATTCTTGATCTATTCAATAATTTGTTTGACTTCTCTACCTTCTTCCTAAGGTCAACAATTTATTCTTCTAGCTTACAACATGACTCTTCCTTTTCATTTATTTGAATCTTCAATAGTTCCTCTATTATTTTGGCTTCTTCAATTTGGGTCCTAAGATGGACAATGGTTTCAAAACTTTTGCTAATCTCATCATCTACATTTATATCTTATTTTCCATTCTTTAGTCTTGTGATATCTTCTTCCTTTTCTTCTAATTTAGAACTCTCTTCTTGTTATTTGAGCATTCCCTTTAAATTTAGGATGTACCTTTGACTCCTCCTAAGAAAATTCTTAGTGTTATCCGAAAGATAGTTATAGTGTGTATAAAAATGATCACTCCTATACATATATAAACCCTCTTCAATTTCCTTTTGAAGTTCTAATAGATTTTATTCTATTCTTTCCATGGGATAACTATCATCAAACTTTATACAAACTGTTTCTAGATCATCTTCTTCACTTGAGAAAAATTCAACATCATCACACTTTGAATCATTGCAATCAAGAGTCTTGGGAGATTCTTTACTTTCAATATCTTCCTTCTTGCCAACACCATCACATGATTTTTTGCCTTCATTTGAAACATCTTCAAGATCTTTTTTTGTGCTATCATTACTTGATTCTTTATCTTCACTTGAAATGTTTTCAAAATCACATTTAGAAACAACGCATTCAAGAGTTTTTGATGATTCTTTACCTTTGATGATATTGATGGAGTGGTCTTCGATTTCTTCCTTCTCCTTATTGCTTTGATATGTCTCCTCTAGCTTTAGCCATAGATCCTTGGTGGAAGTGCATTGTTCCATGCTCTCTTTGATAGGGCTTGAGAGTCCACTAAGAATGGTCTTGAGAGCCAGTGCATCATTCTTCTTTCCTTCCGTTTGAGTTGTAAACTTTGACTTGTTATTCAATGGAACCGCTCCACCAATGGATGCCTTCCAAATAGTTTCTCCCATTGTCTTCAAATATAATCTCATCTCTATTCTCCAAGTAGAATAGTATTCCTCATCAAGGATTGGAACTTCATCATCCATTTGTGTGTCTATGGATCTCCTTCAAGCTTGTTAAGGCTTGTAGTGAAGGCCCTCTCTCATACCAATTGTTGGACACACCTACCACACTTAGAGGGGGTGGGGTGGGGGGTGAATGAGTGTGGGGATATTTTTCCAAAAGCTTCTCTCTTTACATAAAACTCCTTAGTTAACATTCAACATTTATTCATTACCCATTGCTGTCATTTATAACTAGTTATATGTGAACATATATCAACAACACATATCATCAATAAGTCATCACCACAAGGAACACAAAGAACACAAGATGTATGTACATTTTTTTTTTTAATTATGGACAACAATCTGGGGTTTATCAGTAACAATTGAATAGAGTACAACTCCACAAGAGCACCAACGCTATAATTAAATTCACAACTTACACCCTCAGCACCAACTGAGATGAGGCAACAATCCTCAACATATATCAATATGTCAATAGGTACGTGACCTATTAGTAGTGCAGCCCACGCATGTACGCGCCCTGGCTCACTACAGCCCGCGTGTGCACGCGGCCAGTGTATAATGCAACATGTGTATGCTTCTAAGCAACTAGGGTTTTTCTTTGCTTCACATGCTCAGATCCTCTGCAACCTGCAATCACTTTCTCTTCTGTCTTCCACTCTCCAAACTGAACCACAACCAATCACAACATCTCCAAGCTCTCCAATAGCTTGCTCATGCTCCACAATAGATCAATATGAATGCTATATCAAACGTGTATAAGCATATAGTATACCATAGCAATCATGTCACCACTGAATCACAAGAGTATTGATCACTCCATCAACCAAATCAACCAAACTGAACCACATCATAGAAGCCATACCAAGAATTCCCTAAGCATTTCCATCACATCAAACAATAGTATTCATAAAGACAATAATGTAATCATACCAGTGTCTCAGTGATAGATCTGAAGCCATAGAATGCATATCTGGAACCTGCCTAATCATCCAAGAGCTTGGCACCAACTCAAACAAAAGTCTTCACCATTTTATCCACCATACACTCTTTGTCTTCAGAAAACTCGTGTATACCTTAATGCATACGCACCCTAAGCACAGACAACCCGCGTATGCATCTTAAACTAGGGTTTCTAAAGTTCCAAGAATTTTGTTGTCAAGATATCCGACATTGTCGAAACTTTGATGCATCCATGAGATCCTCCTCTCACTCTCTTCCTCAGAATAGATCTTCAATCATGCTCAAGAGATCCACACCAAAGATGCTCTCACAAGAAGCTCTCCAACAATACTTCACAAGATAATCTCACTAGAAGCTCTCCATTGATCCACAAAAAGGATGATCTACAAGAGACCATAGCTATCTTATTTATACTTTCATCCTCTAGGTCACTTAACCCATTTTTAGGTTACTTAACCCACTTCTAGGTCACTTAACCCATTTTCCATATTTTAGGGTTAGCCACTTTCCATGAATAGAAAGTTCTCTAATACTTCATCATTTAAATATTCCTTCTTGATTTTGTCCCTTCTCTTTATTATTTAAATAATCCATCTTGATTTTTTCACTTTACTTTATCATTTAAATAATGATTTCTTCTTTTCAAGAACTTTGACTTCTTTGACCTTGGGGGCTTCAAGCCTTCATATGGGGGTCCTCCAACTTCATAAGGCCATAACTCTCAAACCGTGAGGAGTTATGTG
>ML819623.1:48343-70472 GCA_009831015.1 Picea engelmannii
CCATAACTCTCAAACCGTGAGGAGTTATGTGACATTCCACATACCACCAGAAATGGCATGACAAGCACTATCCATCTAGGATAGTTTCACCAACAACTTCATTGATCTTCATCTCATTATTCCACATACAAGCATGGGTCCTCTCAACCACAAAGCATCTTCCTATGAGGGCTTGCACCATAAGGGGAACACTTTGGAGTTCATCCATTTGTTCACCTTATCAATCATGATAAGACAATAATGAGTCATCTTTTCATAAAAAAACTATGCATCATCATGTATCAATGACAACTCATTGATCCATGTTCATCTATGCATCATATCAATGATCCATCTTTATCAATTGGTTTCCACTTTGACATCTATCATTCTCATCAAGGAAAATACATATACATTGTTCATCAATCATCAATCAATCAATTACTTGACATCAATCAATCAAACCATTTGCATCAATGACACATGATCCAACAATCTCTCAAATAATCAAACCATTGGCATCAATCACAACATGGTCCAATAGTTGCTACATCCGGGGTTACATATGAGGAAGAAGAAATCTTCAAATTCCAACAGTTAGATCTTATATATGCTCAGTCTGGGATGTTATACGAGATTCTTCCGGACGCACCGAGGTCAAACTATGACCCTAAACAAAATCCTTGACCTCGGGCCGATGGCATTGTAGGCCTCGCTAATGTGAAATCTGCAGACTCAGTGAAAAGCCATTTGAAAGAGTTGTCTCTAAACAAGTCTACAGGATGACCATCTTCATATGTGTCTTCCAATCCCACTCAGTTGGCATATGTACATTCTGTGCAATCGTTGACCAGCCCAAATGGTTACCAACAACCAAGTGGGAATAAGAAGAAAGGACGTAATAATAATCGTAAGGGCGGGAAGAATAATAATAAAACCAAGGACAATGGTAATAATGAGAGGAAGAATAATAATGCTGGTGAGGGAAAGAAATAAAGGCACAAGGTGAAATTTCCCTGTAACATTTGTACAAATGATCATCTTACTCATTTATGCCCTAAACTTACAGAAACTGTGAGGCTCTTGTCTCTACCGCCCACCGTGATGACAAATCATTTTCCACATAATGAACACATGGCATCAAGATCCTCTAATGCTGGAAATGTGGCTGGTGGGAGTAAAAACCCACCATCACAAGATGGTGACCATTTGTGTATGAATATGGTCAATTCTCATATTAATGTAGCCACCCAGTCTCATGATTATAGTTCTTCACAAACTATACCTAGTCAACAATCTCCTCCTCCTCCTAAGATGCCTTTGTAGATCGAAAAACTAGAGCCACCACTTCGTATTCCGAAAGGAGTACTCAAGCGCTCTACCCACAATCCAAATGCTATAGCCACCCAAAATTACTCTATTGTTGAGGACCTGGGTCAAACCCCTTGTGCGATGTCATCCCTGGAGGTACTCTAGATGTGTCCCTCATAGAGGAATGCCTTGCTATATGCATTAGGAGCTCTAGACCCCAGTGGCTTGAAAGTTATCAAGTTTGACGTAACAGATGTGAAGCCTCGCTTGCCTTACCATGTGGCATTCCAAATCTGCATGGGTTACTTGAAGTATACCATAAAGCGTGCGGTTGTTAATGAAGGAGTTGCAACATGTGTGATGTCCTTGATCTGTTGGAAAGCTCTCGTCTCTTCGACTCTCTCTCAGTCTTCGACCATGTTGAATTATTTTGATGGTCATTCCTTTCGCCCTCACGATATTCTTCCTACCTTTCCGGTCTAGTTAGGTGGGAAGAAGGTAGAGGTGGATGTCGAGGTGGTTGATGTGCCCTTCGATTATAACTTGTTACTAGGATGCAATTGGACTTATGATATGGCTGCCATCGTATCGTCTGTATTCCACACTCTTTGTTTTCCTCATGATGGGAAGATCATGATGATCGACCATTTGTCCTTTGCGTATGCTAGCCCCAATGCATATGTTGGACCGTCGATCCTTGTGGTCGACAATTCTCATCCAGCAACCGAGAATATTGGTGTCAAAATCTATTCATCCCTTATGGGTACCTTTGACTTTATGGCATCGATTCACCATGTTTACGCCATGTCCAGTAGGCCCATTTTGTCAGAGAGGTCCATTCCTTTCCGCACTTCCTATTTTAACGATCCTTGGACCCTACCTTCCTCGAATTTGTCTTGTGAAGGTCATTCACATGCTGGAATGGCCATGCCACTATCGACAACAAAGATAGCGTATCAAGTTGTTCTTGACTCTTCTGTCGATCCCAATCCTATTACATCGCTGACAGACGAGGACAATCATGTTCTTAAGCATGTGTGGTACACTTCGTTGTCTTGTTCACATGAATTCCTCGATGAGACATTACTCTTAGATGAATCTATCATCGAAGCCATGAATGGTTCTAACAAACCTTGGGATGATATGCATCATCACTCTTATTTTCTCTCAAAGCTTGACAGAATCAAACAATATGACTTTCGATCTACTTTGAATGAGATAGTTGGTCACGCCGTAGTTCCACTTGATACACATGACATTTATGCTGAAGGGAAAATGGCGAGTATCCCTCCTACCATCACGATCGATATCTCTCATACCCCTGGCAAGATTGAAAATGTACATATCGGTGTGGATTGTTTGCCAGAAGAAATCCTGATCTACACTGAGCTCTTCAAGGAATTCTGAGATGTGTTTTCTTGGTCATATGAAGATATTCTAGGAATCGACCCTCGAATTGTTGAGCATGAGATTATAACTTACTCAGATGCTAGGCCTATTCAACAATGTCTTAGAGCTATAAATCCCCAGAAGGCCCTTGCTATTAAGGTAGAGGTAGAGAAACAACATAATGTTGGCTTTATCTATCTAGTTCCCTTGACTGAATGGGTATCCAATCCCATTGCTGTGAATAAGAAGAAAGGAACCATCCGTTTATGCATGGAATTTCCTGATCTGAACAAAGCCTATCCTAAAGACAACTTCCCGACACCTTTCATTGATCAGATTCTCAACGAGTGTGCGGGAAGCGAAGTTTTTTCTTTCATGGAATGATTTTCAGGGTATAACCAAATTCAAATTAAACTCGAGGATCAACACAAGATGACATTTATTTGTCCCCGTGGTACTTTCACATACCGGAAGATGAATTTTGGCCTTAAAAAAATTGGAGCAACCTTATAATGAGTTATTACCTTCGTATTCCACAATCTTAAGCATATAGTCGAAGCTTATCTTGACGATTTTGCTGCTCACTCTCGTAAGAGAGTGGACCACTCTAAGCACCTTCATCTAGTTTTTGAAAGACGTGTCATTATAGAATCTAGTTAAACCCTCATAAATGCATCTTTTGCATTAGGTCTGGACATCTTCTGGGAGTTTTAGTCTCTGAGACCGGGATCATTGTAGATCCGTTAAAGGTTGAGGCAGTACTTCGATTTCCTCCCCCACACACTATTTGACAACTTCAAGGTTTACAGGGGAAAGCTAACTTTTTACGTCAATTTATAGTAAACTATGCCAATAATACTAAGGGTTTCATGCGTATTTTGAAGAAGGACACCCCTTTTATCTGGGATGAGAGAGCCCAGGAATCCTTTGATTCTTTGAAGAAATCCTTGGTATCGATGCCTCTGCTAAAGTCTCTCGACTACAGTAGGGATTACTTACTTTATGTCATTGCATCTAAAGAGACGATTGGTATGGTTTTGGTTCAGGAGGATGATGAGCTCTATGAGCACGTCATATACCATCTTAGTCGAAAATTAGTCTGTCCTGAGCTCAAATATTCTCACATTGAAAAGCTAGCTTTGGTTGCCGTTCACGTAGTCCAACAATTACGCCATTATATATTTCTTTGAAAAACTACTATAGTTGTCGATGTCAATCCATTTCAATACGTCCTTACTAGGCGTATCATAGGGGGGAAATACAATAAGTGGATTGTCATTTTACAAGAATTTGATCTCGATTTCGCTTCTACGAAATCCAAGAAATCACTAGTCTTTGCAGAGTTAATATCCAACTTCCCATGATTGGACGAGGATGTTATTCATGTTGATTCTTTTGTGGATGAACACATTTTCCTTGTCTTGTCGTCCGACCCATGGTATGGAGACATTGTTCTCTATCTTCAAACTTTGAAGTTTCCTCAGCATCTCTCGTGATATGACCGACGATGTGTATGATACCAAAAAATTAATTACATTATATCGATGATACTTTGTATCATCAAGGAATAGACAATAAATTGTGTCATTTTTTAACTCACAAAGAAGCTGAGTTAGTTCGAAATGATTTCCACAGTGGGGATTATGGCGGTCATCTATCCGGGCTTACGACAGCCCAAAAAATTTTGCGAGCTGGTTATTTATGGTCGTCTATCTTTAAATATTACATTGAAGCAGTTAAGAAGTGTCACCCCTGCCAGGTGTTCACTTAGAAAGTGTGCTCGCATCCAACCCCTCTCCATCCAGTCATTATCGTCGGTCTCTTCACCAAGTGGGGGATGGACTTTGTGGATTGCAACCCAACTTCATCTAGGGTGCATCAACACATTATTTTGGCCATAGACTACTTTACTAAGTGGGCCAAAGCCATGCCTATAGTTAAATTCGACGGGAAGACTGTCACCTTCTTTGTTTTCAATCAAATTATCACCAGGTTCGACATCGCAAGTGATATTGTCACTGATCATGGCAATCACTTTCAGAATGAAATTATGGAAGAGATAGAATCCAATATGGGGTTTAAGCGTGATCATTATTCCCCTTACTACCCCCAGGAAAATGGATAGGTAGAGGTTGTCAACAAGTCGCTCAAGATAATTTTTTCAGAAACCTGTCAGCCAAAACAAATCTAACTGGCATATTATGCTATATCCTGCACTCTAGGCATACTGAACCTCGGTCAAGACTGCCACCAAATTTTCTCCTTTCCAGTTAGTACACAGTGTGGATTCAATATTACCTATTGAATGTGAAATCCCTTCTCTTAGATTGGTAGTCGCTCTCCTCCTTGACACTTCCGATCTCGAGCGACGCCTTGTAAACCTAGAGAGCCTTGACGAGCAGCGTCGAGATGCCTCTATGACTATCAAGGTGAATAAAAGATGTGTCAACGTTGAGATGCATCTATGACTATCAAGGTGAATAAAAGATGTGTCAGCGTCGAGATGCCTCTATGACTATCAAGGTGAATAAAAGATGTTTCAAGGTCCAATACGATAAGTCTATCTATCCTCGATTGTATGTTGAGGGTGACTTGTTCCTTTTATATGATCAAGCCAAAAAACTGTTGGGGGAAGGAAAGTTTAAACCCATGTGGCATGGTCCCTATATCGTGATACATGTCTTATAAAAAGGATCCTATGAGTTAGAATATTATGAAGGGAACATGTTGGACAAGCCTAGGAATGGGATCTACTTGAAAATATATTACACTTGAGCCCTAAGCTTGGGCATAACTTTTTTTATACTATTGTAATTTAGTGTATATATATTTTCCCTTTATTTTTTGTCTTCAACTTGCTTATTGAGTTTTCCCTTGCTTGGCATATGTCAATGGAGTCTTCGATCTAATTAGGATTCACAGACGGAGCTAGTCATCATACACGAAACTTGGCTTCCACCACTTGGGTGGTTTACTCACCCGAGGGTCTACTGGTGTCTTCAGGTGGTGTATTCATAGGTCCATCCACGAATAATGTGGCTGAATATAGCATTGTTATAGAACTTTTGTGTGATTCCATTTCACATGGTATTTTCTCTTTGGAGGTTTGCCTAGATTCCCAGTTAGTAGTATGTCAGTTGAACAACAGTTACCATGTGTGAGATCCTACATTACTCCAACGATTCTTACGGGTATGCCTTTTAGAGCGACATATTGATTTTATTATTTATCATCACATACCTAGGAGTTCTAATTATGTATCCGATGCTTATGCTAATTTCATTTTAGATTGAAATTTGTCACACAACTAAAGAAAAGAAAACAATCTCATCAATGTACAGATTGTATTATAAGTAAAGCCGAAGAACCCTGTTTTATATATATTTCAAAAAATATGATGTTTATAGTACAAAATTGGGGCCAATACCCTCAATAAACATATACAACCGATAATACAAAATCCATGACATCTAGGCTTGTGGCGCCAGATATTTGTCATGATAAAAAACTATGGTGTTTGTGAGATGTTGAAAGAGTTGCACCGAAGCTTTGGGCACACCAACCACTTATTGTTGCATGGCCTCAGACAAATCCTCTACCCGAACCATCATAATCCTATGTGTCAAACGAGACAAGTTTCCTTGGACGTTTTGAAGGACTCTCTCTACTTGTACTCCCACCACCTCATCTCCCCAGTGCCTTCGATGATGTCATGGAATCACAACTGGTCGTATCGGACCTACGTCTGCGTCACACACGTGTCTAGTTAGTACTTAAAATCATCCAAAAATATTTTTGTTTTTCTATACAAAAATACAAAAAAAATGAAATATTTTAAAAACTTTGACATACCCATGTCCTCGTAGGCGGTCCCTGGTGGAAATGGCATGTTAGGGTCCCCTCTGAAGTCAATCCCTGCATAGGGGTAGTCATCCAAAGCAATGAACTGTTGTCTCCGCCAGTAAAAGAAATCCTCGTTGTAGGGTGTGGGCACCCTACCTCCCCCCTGCCATCTCATTACCTTGGTCCACCGTTCCATGGATGGATCGCGAGGTCCTTGAGGAATGATCTCAAATCTAGGTCCCAAACCTGGAACCCGCTCAAAGAAAAAGATACACAAGATAGATGCAAACCCGAAGTTCCTCTTGTCACCCTGTTTGCATTCTGTCAACTGGCTCTTCATATTATCTAGTAGTGAGGTACACTAATCGTACACCGTGGGTCTCAAACACTCTACAGAATAGAACATAAGTGACCTCGATGCATGGTGCAATGAAGCCGAACCTCTGATCCAGGTCAAAATGAGGACAACAATCTTGAGGCTGAGATTGGTTATCGCTCAGATGGGGAGTTGACTCTTGACCTCCTCAGTCCCTGATATACAATGAGCATCTATGTACTCTTCTATCTTCATATTGCTCCCATATTCCTGGGCTTTGAGGTTCAACATGTCACCCCGACGTGACAACCAAGTCAAGAAATATATATCCTCAACTTCAATCCTTAATGGTGGCCCATCAAGGTTGAAGCTCTCATTGTCTCAATCCCAGTAATCCACGAGAAATTGTAGCAACCTCACCTGGGCCCTCATCCCTTTGAGTACCCAAAATTTGTACAACCCGCATATTTTCGAGGCCATTTGGGCCCCTAGATCTCTTTCCACAGCAACATCTACCTCCTCATCTTTTCAATGTGTAATATAAGTAAACAAAAGAAACATCAATTTTTGAGTTAGACACCATCAAAAACCTTGTTTACGGACATATATGTGGACTATAACATTCATAGTCATGTATAGGACTGAGTATATGTAGTCTGTATTTTACACATTCGTGTATAACCTTGCGTATATGTGACCCAATGAATGGTAGCCCGCGTACACCTAATTACCTAATTTGTAGCTTAAATAACTCAAGTTTTGAAACCTAAATACAAAATTTAATCCACTAGAAAGGAAGAGGAGGGGGAGAGGAATTACTTGGTCCAGACGGTCTCTGATTTAGTCATGTGACGCTCCCACAATCACCAGTTGAATATTGGAGGTAATTGGGTCCAAAGTTCACTACTTGGGTAAAAAAGTTAAATGACATAGTAAAATTTGGTTTTTGTTACTATTTATAGCAATTTTTACCCACTTTACATAATTCCGGATCATATTTTTACCTAATGGACTAATACAACAGTGGATTAAGTTGGTTTTTGTAGTTTTCACCAGGGATTCTTGTGGTTCTTAGTGTTATGTTGATTGTTTGTAACTATGGACAGGTATTTTCACTACCCACCATATATGATAGGTAACCATTCCATCATGCACATTTGCATTGTCCTATAACTGTCACTCATCTTCCTTAGGTACAGACCCATTTTTTAGTGACACAAAACCCTCCATCTGCTACAAGACGTGTCGTTATCAAATGGTAGTGACTTACCAAACATGGGTAGCCTAGTTAGATCCTCTGCTCCATTTGGTGCCCATGCAGAGATTTTTTTCCATCTCTTTATGTTGAGCCTCATTTATCACTCATAAACATGCTGACCTATTCCTAGAGGACTCCCAGCCGATTTTGATTTAAGCACTTTTCCGACTAGTTTTCAAAAAGAGAAAAGATTGCCGAGTGAACTTGTCTCTTTCACACTCATAAATTGGATTCAAAAGGATGTCTGTTTGGTACAAGTTTCTCCCTTTTTCAAACCAAGTAGACTAAGATTATGAAAAAGGATTTTTTTTGGCGTTAAGTTGTGATTGCATCTCATGCCCTTTCTTGTAGTATTGAGCCTATTGCCAGTTCTCTCTTTGCGTTATTAACTGTTTGCCTCAGCAGTTTTGCATCCTCAACGAAGCAGAGCCTCATTTATATCCTTTGCAGCTTGACACCCTATACCTATGAGGGAACTTTCCCCTGAGTGTCCATCTCCTGCATGCACCTCCTTTCATTGAGAATAGGTATGTTCCACTGTTGGAACTAGTTTTTCTTACTTGCGACACTCGTTTCCTCCTCTATATCATAACATTCATTTTATGAAAAACCAAAATAATACGGGCGATAAGGGAGTATTATATTATATTGACAGTAGTCGTGTCTCCTTTGAACAGAGCAAAAAATTATTGAGTCCACTTGTCATCATAATTTTGGGATTAGCATGGCCTTAGGAGGCTGAGCTCGTTACAGAGAGTTTTCTCCCCCAACTAGTTACTCTTCCAGACCATATGGATAATTTGATTGATGCCTCCTGCATATCATGGTTTCATCATTGAGTCTATGTTGTCAGATTCTTCCATATGTCTCATGCTCTTGTTCAAAGGATGTCTATCAACTTGTGTCATCCATTCCTCAGAACTATTGACTTTGCATGTTAGCCATTCCCTCAGTTTGTCTCAGAATCACATGAAGTTGTAGTCCTATTATGCACCTTGGTCCTAATTTCCTCATTGGTAGGTAACCTTGAACCCAATAGTCAACATTTCATCATTGGTCATTGACTGGGTGGTTTCCCTTTTGTTTGATGATAATACATCTATTCACACATTGGAATTAATGTCGTGTCTTGGATGCCATTATCCTTATTGGTGGTTTCCTCGCTTTTGTCAACAGTTTTCCCATTGGATTCTATTCATAGGGTCTTTTTTGTGTATTGCTTGCACTTGGCACATGCGAAATACGCACAAGGTCATTGGTTAGTGAACATGTTGTTCATCCCATTTCCTCCAAATCATCAATCTCCTGATTTGTACCTTGTGATGAATGATGAGATATGCCTTAATGATCTTCTTTCAGCGAGTCTCCTTCCATCAACTTCAACTCATCTATTCTGGAAATGAGACCTAAATTCCTATGAGTACCTAGAGGCTTGCAATCATTAGTGGTATGTTCTCTCTCCATCGAAAGTTGGGAATACATCAATGTCTCCTAATCGATGGATTCTTAAAGTGTTCGAACCTGACTCCTTTATTCACACTTGTAAGAATGTACTTGGTGCATTGATACCTACTTTCATCATCAGTAGACCATCTCGCGTTTGTTAATGGTATACCTCAAAGAACAGTAATCAAATGAAGTCCAATTGTGTTCGACCTCAATTCCTTTATTCACACGATGTAGACTTGCACCTTTGGCGGATTGTGTAGAATACTTGAAGACATTATCTTGTAGCTGCATATTTCCTGAGTTGTTACTACCTTTTCATTGGACCAGTACCTGTGTGAATTAAGTGATCATGGGAGATAAAATTGTACGCCATTGTATACAAACATCTTCAGATTGATTTTGAGACTAGTTCTACTGGGCCTTGTTCGTGACTATGACAAACTTTGGCATGTAACCGCATTTGTATTTTCCTATTCATGGCCACAGATAGTTGTTTGGTATATTTTCACATGGATCTGTAGTGTAATTCAAATGGGAAGGCATGTATGCAAAGTCAATATAGATTGTAATGAGCAACTAGTTCTTCCAGCTTGGTCCCCATTACTCCACTTCTGTTTTTTTATAATGTATTTCGACCATCACATATACTCCTCTAACCTCACACATAAGGGGGCATCTGTTATAGAAAGATTTGCCTCACCCCATACAATCTTGCACATAAGTCCTTTTTCCATTTCCCTATGCAGACTTGAAATCCCTTTTTGCAAATCCTAGAGCTAAAAATACAATTTTTCCACATATACACACCTTTCCTACTATACAACATGTGTATAAGCAGGTTGCACCACTACAGCCCGTGTACATCGGGAAATGTGCCCAAAATTGAAAAATGGTGTCAGGTTTCCATGTCACGTCATGAGAACAATGATCCTTGGCCTTCCATATACTGGAAACATTCCGACTTGGCCCTTCAGTTCCACTTGAAGGCTATAAATGGGCCAAATCCGAGCTATGGAAAGGAGGAGAAATAATTCAACTTTGAGAGAAAATTTACTCTGGAGGAATTATTCACTTCACATTGAGTCTGCATCCCTTTATCCTTTAAGTCTGAACACAGTGTTCAGGCCCCAAGCTCTTCTCTTATTGATTGAGAACTTCATTGTCTCTCTTATATGAGCTTGCCTTTGGTGGAGGTACAACTGGAAGGAACTTAGTTTCTCGGTTCTAAATTGTGGCGACACGGAAGTCTGTAACTTATTCACTTCTACTGATTATATATTAATATAAATACTCTTTTCTCATCCAATTGATATCTTGCAAATATTTGAATTATAATTCCATGGGCGTATTTGTTATGAATGTTGATGGATTATGCTATCGAATGTGCTAACATCATATATTATCACCATATGCTTGTGTTGATTGGTTGTTGAGGACTAGTTGCAGGTATATTTCTTTGGGTCAAGTGCTCAATGGTGGACTTCATCGAACGTCTGGACGAGGTAGGCCTTTTATTGTGTCTTGCTCGCACATTTGTTTATATAACATACTTGAGAATAGAGTTGATTTCTACAGTCATTTCCATCTATTGTGGTTTACCCCTAGCCATAGAGATATTTTCCTCGTAACAAACATGTTCATGAACCAATGACCCTGTGCATCTTTCACATGCACCAGATGCAAGAAGAGCGTGAAAAAGACCCTTTGAATAGTAGCCAATAAGGAAAATTGTCGACAAAGGAGAGGAAACCACCAATAAGGATAATGGAATCCAAGACACTGCACGAATTCCATTGTGTGAATAGATTTCTTGTCGTCAACCACAAGGGAAACCCCCCATTCAACGACCAATGAGGAGATGTCGAATCTTGGGTTCAAGGTTACCTACCCATAAGGAAAGTAGGACCAGGGTGCACGGTAGGACTATAGCTTCATGTAATTATGAGACACACTAAGGGTATGGCTGACATGTAAAATCAAGAGTTCTAAGAAATGGCCAACAAAGGTTGATAGACATCCTTTGAACAAGAGCATGAGACATATGGATAATTCTATCATCATAGACTTAATGATGAAACTTTGTGATGCATGAGGCACCAATAAAACTCTCCATAGGGACTGGAAGAGTAACTAGTCTGGGGAGTAAACTCTAAGTAACGAGATCAACTTGCTAAGGTCATGTTAAACACAAAATTTTGATGACAAGTGGACTCAAAAGTTTGTGCTATGTTCAAAGGCAACACGATTTCTACCAACATGAGATAATATTATTTTCCCCCTCGTCATCATTTTTTTCTCATAGTCAAATGAATGCTATGATATAGAGGAGGAAATGAGTGTCATGAGTAAGGAACTAGTTCCAATAGTGGAACATACCTATGTTCAATGCAAGTAGGTGCATGCAGGATATGGACACTCGGGGGAATGTTTTCTCTTGGGCTATAGGTTGTCAAGCTGCAAATGATATAAACAAGGCTCTACTTGGTTGATGATGCAAACTGATGAGGTGATAGGCTTATAATTTGAAAGCGAGAACCATAAATAGGCTCAATATTGCAAGCAAGAGAATGAGATGCGATTACAACTTAACTCCAAAGAATGTCCTTTTTCATAAATTTATTCCCCTAGGCCCGAAAAAGTATAAAACAATACCGAGGAGAACTATTCTAGCCACTAGTGACTAGAGTATTCCTTTTTAGAAATTAGTCTACTTGGTCTGAAAAAGGGTTAAACTTACACCAAATAGACATCCTTTCAAATCCAATTTATGAGTGTGAAAGAGACAAGTTCACTTGGAAATCTTTTCACATTTTGAGACAGTAAAAAAAGAGCTTAAACAAGACTCGTGAATGTTTTTGTAAGTAGCATATGATGGGGGAGGCCAGGGCTCCCATGCAAGACTTTTGTCAAAATTCAACAACTCATAGATAACTGACACAAGCTTGGAAAACCCAAAAATTTCCAAGTTGAGGAGGATAAAATACTTGTAGAAGATAATTTATCTACAATATATTGAAGAATTCCCCTTATCTAGAAGGGTGTAGAAGAGGGAATTCGAGGCTCTACAAGATCATTCCAATCAAAGGAAACCACCCTAGGACTTGGAGGGAGCATACTCAAAGAGTGTGGAATGCTCCCTTGTTGAGAAGGTACATAATCATAAATGCTAAGGAGATGGTCGAAAGACGCATAACCCCCCAAAAGAAGAGTGGGATTTACCAAATATTAAATCGACAATGTCACTTCCTTAGACTTGTCACTCTCCAGGAGAAGAGTGGGATTGAATGAAGATTGCATCAAAAAAACCACTTCTTCAACTGTTGGTTGAATAGTATGTGAGACAACAAGGTCAAGAGATGCCTCACCCCAAAACATAGGAGTGGTGTCCGTCGAATATTGCATTGGCATGACCGCTGGTTGAACAGGATGTGAGACAAAAAGGTCAAGAGATGCATCACCCGCTAAATGAAGAGGGGTGTCAGTCGAATATTGCATCGGCATGACCGCTGCATTGACCAAATAAGGACTAGAATGTTGGGAAACCAAAGATGAATTAGAACCCGAAGGCCCCCCAGGAAAGGACCTCACTTCTTGTACCACATCAGTAGCAGGGCATAATCAAGTAAGGTGATCTCCTTTGCAAAACCTACAAAGAAACTTGGGCTTACGTCTTACACGTCTAGGCTTCTCAATCATATGAATTCCCCCAACATGACTTGCATTGGATGGTGACATACTCCCATCATGACTTGCAGAGGCTAGTAGAAAATATCCAACATGACTTGCGGAGGTTGGTGATGAATCCCCAAAATGACTAGCAGAGGTTGGTGACAAACCTTCAACATGACTAGAAGAGGTTGATGATGAATCCCCAACATGAATAGCATAGGTTGGTGATGTATGTGCAGTGTGACTAGCAACGACTAGATTTGTGCCCCCAACATGAATTGAAGCGATTGGTTGTTGGTCTTCAACATGAATTGCAGAGGTTGTTGACAAATATCCAACATGAATAGAAGAGGTTGATGACATAATGCCAGTGTGACTTTCACTGAGTGGACTTGTGCCCCCAGCATGACTTCCAATACTTGGTTGTGAAATTTAAGACCGAGGTTCCTGGAAACACTGGTTTTGAGAAATTGCAGGATAGGAAGGGTTCTGGTATACAACATGGCTCTTTTTGGCAGGAAATTATCCTCCTCCAAAATGATTCATAAAGGGTTGTAAGAGCATCATCACTGAGGAAGCCGCTTGTGAAGAGAAAGTGACATGAAAAGGGTTACTCACATGACGATATATGTTTCCCCTAGACAAAGGAAATTTGTGAAGGGGGTTTCCCATACTATAAAATTAACTCCCCCCAGATGAAACACTAGAGGATAGATGGAGGTCCGCCATGGGAAGATCGTTCGTAGGAACTGGCATAGCGAAAGAAGGATAGATGGACAAAATGTAATAAGTAGAATGACCGCCCATTTGAGCACTTTCTCCTAGAATTGTGAAGCTAGGATTGGATCCATAGGAAGGAAGATTCCAACCTCCTACCATAAGATTTGGTTGAGGGATATGACTCCCACCAAATGAAAAGGGAGAATAAGGAGGCATAATGCCTACAGAACCAAAACTAGGATTCACATAAGGCGACGAGACAGAGAATGGAAAGTGCGAAGACATGTCTAGCATACCATGAGAAAAAATATTAGAGGCCCAAGGTACTGTCTGAGTATCATGATTCGACATACCACTTGGAAATACAAAAGGATTCGCCCCCATTGAAAGATAAAAGACCATGGGCTGAGTAGCGCTAACTGAGGGAGTCATGGGGGCTCCACTAACCATAGAAATGAAAACTCACGATGCAATACAAAATACTAAGGCCAACTAATAATCAAAGAGCACACCAAAATAAACAAAAAGGCCAATATGCACACAAACATGATAGAGTGGTTGAAATGGCCTCCCTCCCTAAAGTAGGTATGCCTCGCCCAAGAGGGACCTGAGACTCCCTTTAAAATATCAGAGGTATCAGAATCAGTTATAAGGGCCCTCATGGGATTAATAATGCAGTCGTTCAGATCCCTCTGAAGAGTTAATCCTCCATAAAGGTTGTGTGTTGTCCGACCCTTATTTGACTCAGGGTACCTGCAGAATAACCCTTGCAAGTAACCTATGTGGCTACCTATGTTAGTAAACTAAGCCACCACAATACAACCAATGTGGAAGAGAACAGTCATAAGTCAGGTATACCATATGAGTAGGGTAGAAAAGAAAGAAATATTGACATAACTTCCTCTCACAGAGGTAAAGGTACTAGCAACACCCCCATATATGAATAAATCCCCACAAATATATCTGACGCTAAGAAGGTGTTGGAGGGATATATCCTCAACCAAGTTTGCACGACCTTATGCTTAAGTCTGGTGTGAGTGGAGCCTCCTAACATCACCAATTATACAATGGATTTCACCACTCCCTTAGTCAAACACATATGTTGAGTTTAATATCCTTGGAGAAGTTTACTCACAAATTCCTATCCCAGGGCTCTAAATATTAAGCTAGTTTGTGCACCCTGAAAAATAAAATTGTTTCCAATGAATTTTAAATTTATCAGTGTTACTTTTAGTGGATTTGTTTACTCAAAATATGTGGTCATGAAACTGATGATGTTATGAATCAATAAGTAAAAGAAATGAATATGAATATAATGAAAATTCCTAACTTCAATTCTCAACAAATGATAAGCTTTTTTCAAAATAAAATTTTCAATTCAATTCTGCAATTTCAAATAAGATGCAATCTTTCCATTCATGTATCAAGATCAATAATAAGAACCCAAAAGATCAAATTCCATAATGCCAAATGTATATTTTTTGTATTTTCAATATAAAGAAATGAAAATGCAAGGACTAAACAACAACTTGATATATAGGCCCTACTGTAAGAAAAAAGAGACAAACCAAGCAGGATATCAAGAAGCAAACACCTAGCCCAAGATGCAAGGACAACCAATGAAAAAGATGATGAGAAAGAAAAAACCACCTGAAAATTCAACTAAAGAAAGGTTTCCTATCACTCTGAAGGCACTTAAAAGTTATGACATAGATCTAAGAAGACTCAACAACCATCGACACTTACCCAACAAACATCAAACTAAACAATCAAGCAGAAAATGATGATGTATGCGACTATTCAAGAGAACATCACATATGTACGCTCCCTATAGAACGACAGCTCACGTATGTACACGTATGTCAAGGGAAAACCCATGTATATGTATTAAAACACTGTCAGGTTAATGATAAGGCCAAGAAACTCAGACTAAAAATGAATAGAGGTTGTCAAGAAATCAGATGACAAAAAACTCAAGATAAACGAGATCACTAAAAGGAGCAAAACACTCCAAACCATGAAAAGAAGATTCTATCCCTCATATGGTCGCCAATTCTATTACAAGGAAAATCACTCTATGGCATGGGGTAAACCACAAAAGATGGAAATTACTGCAAAAATCCACTCTAATCTCAAGTATTCTATATAAACAAACATGCTAACAAGACAAGATAAAGAGCCTACCTTGTCTAGACGTTCGATGAAGTCCACCGTTGAGAACTTGACTCAAAGCTATACACCTCCTCAACAACCAAGATATGCAATCATATGGTGATAATATATAAAGTTAGCACATATAATAGCATAATCCATCAATATTCATAACAAATATGCCCATGGAATAACAATTAAAATATTTGCAAGACATTAATTGGACGAGAAAAGAGTATTTCTATTAAAATATTAACAACAAAAGTATATGAATGACAAACTTTCGTGTCATCACGTCTCAGAACCGAGAAACTAAGTTTCTTCTAGCTAGGCCTCCACCACTGCAATCCTCCACCAAAGGAAAGTTTATATAAGAGAGACAATGAGGTTCTCCATCAAATAGGGAATATCTTGGGGGCTAAACAATGTGTTCAGACTTAAAAGGACAAAGGGATGCAGACTCAATATGAAGTGAATAATTTCTCCAGAGTAACTTTTCTCTCAAAGTTGAATTCTTTACCTCTCTTCCACAACTTGGATATGGCCCATTTATAGCCTTGAAATCAAACTGAAGGGCCGAGTCAAAACGTTTCCAGTATATGGAAGGTCAAGGATCATGGATCGCATGATGTGACATGGAAACTTGACACCATTTTTTTAATTTTGGGCACAAAACCCGATGCATGCGGTCTGTAATGGTGTAATTTGTGTATACACATGTTTTATGTTGGGTATGTGTTATATTCTTTTCATGTGTGTGTGTGGGCATGTCATATTTGACAACTGCGTCTCACGATCCCTCTAGTAGTTTTGGTTTTTTGCTATTTTGTTTTTGGGCAATTTTTCTATTTTTAGCGGTTTTCTAAATTAATCCTGGATTAAGGGATTAGGGTTTTGGTATCTATGGAATACCTAAAAACATTGTATATATTGTATGGTGAATGGTGAAATTCTATATAATGAATATAAGAAAGGTTTTCCTTCGTTGAGGGTTTCTGGTATAAATCTCTGTGTACTATGTGTATGAGCCATTGATTAAATTTTGTTTTGCTTAAGAATATATATGCATTTCTTTACTTCACAGGTTTAAAACTTACACTGTATAGCTGTTAGTGCATATATATGTGGAAACATATGTTTTTTAGCTCTGGGAATTGCAAAGAAGGGACTTCCAGTCTGCATAGGGAAATGGAAAAGGCCTTATGAGTAAGTTGCATGGGGTGAGGCAAATATTGCTATAACACATATGATCATATTGATTGGACATTTATAACAAATATGTTGACTTGTCTTGGGTTTGGCCAATGCTATGTTGGTATGATTAACACCTTGTTTACACGTGTCTCTTCTTTTGTTTCAGTGAATAATGTGTTGTCCCCCCACATCCATCTCCACAAGTTTATCAGACAAAGGTGTCCTTTGGCCTCTTATCTATATGTTTTGACAATTTATGCTCTTAGATATCTACTAGAGGTATCTTGACTTTAGGTTTGTCTCAGAGGTATTTCTCTCCCCGGGGAGGAGTGATGATTTACAATTATTTGGTAAATGATTGTATTTTATTTGTATTCGCTGATTACGAGTCGGTCTCAACCACCAAGGATTGTATTGAAATGTTTTGTGATGCTTTAGGGACAATTGTTAGTTATCACAAGATGAACTACTAGCTATTTGGTATTCAATATTTCGCCACATGGTTTCCATCTGCTTGGAGGTTTGTCCATCAAGGGTTATTATTTAGTATCTTGGTATAACATTTTGGGTAGACCTTTCGATGATTTCTATGTGGGATTGGTATCTAATAATATTTCAGAATAAGTTACTTTTTTGGAAGTTCAAGGATATTCCCTATATTTCTAAGCTGGAGGTGGTGGGAATGATTATTCAAGCCTCCGACATCTACTATGTGTCTTTCTATATTCCAAGAAGAGCATGATTTTTCCGATTGGAATAGATTATGTGCTCTTACTTATGAGACAAATATGGTGGGGATCATGGTCTTCCCATGGTCCCTTGGGTGGTCTGCATCATGCTCAAGGATGATGGGGGCCTTGGTCCAAATGATGTGGTGACACAAGGAAACATTTTGGCTACTAAATGGGTGGTTAGGTGTTTGGAGGGTTCATCCCCTTAGCATTTTTCTATGGAGCATAAATTGATTTCATCCCATCATATTGGAAAAGTAAAGGGAAAATTCAGTTTATGTGATATCATTTCTACTCCTCATAGTTTCTATAGTTTAGGGTCCTTCATCTTTAGGAGTATTTGGACATCTTAGAAGAGGGTGGCAATCTTGGTTCACTGGAAGTGGTAAATTATTAGATCAAGTTAGGATCTGGCTAAGAGGCCAATTTAGAGTTGAAAGAAGAATGGTACTTTCATATCTAACCTCCCTCATTTTCAAGAAAGGAGGCTTAGAGGAAAGAATATTTTCTTATGTAGAGACCTTTGGTATTCCAATTCTCTTTCTTGGAATAACTAGAGTTTAGTGGCTAGGGAGTTTTCATTGTGTACTAAATATCGGATCTTTGTCTACTAAAATAGTAGAGAAAGATCCTAACTTTGTCTACTAAAATAGTAGATCAAGTTAGGATCTGGAAAAGAGGCCATTTTGGAGTTGAAAGAAGAATGGCAGTTGCATATCTAACCTCCCTCATTTTCAGACAATGAGTCTTAGAGGAAATAATATTTTATTACATAGAGACCTTTGGTATTCCAATTCTCGTTCTTGTAAGACCTAGCGTTTAGTGGCTAGGGATTTTTCATTGTCTACTAAATATCAACCTATCTTGATGGAGATTGTTGGGCTCATACCCTATGAGGATATTTTTAAGATGAATATTGATATGATCGATCCCCTTTGGTGAGATTGGGAGTGGAGTTTTGGACATCCTTTGACCTAGTATGATTCCTATAATCTCTACTCCATTCTACATCAATGCCATGAATTATGTCCCATTCTTAATGCTAGGTGGATTTCTTCTAATGCAATGAGACATTGGATTTGGAAGTTTCATGGTGTTTGATCGATTCAAGTTTCTTATAAGATCTGGGTTTTTTCGTGATCTACCAAGATCTCCCCTCCAAATCCTGGTTAGACAAAAGTGGTCTTTCTGATGGGATTTTCCCCTCTTGCTTGAATTTATAATCAGTGAAGCACATCTTGTGGGAATGATCCTTTATGAGATCTTGTTGGGATTGGGTTCAATCTCAATTGGAAAACATCCTTCAAGGGAATTTTCATTAGTGGGTAGTTTTGTTTGGTGATTTTGGATCAATGATATGAGATTCCTTTGCTGGTATTTGGCACTATTTGAGAGTTTCCACTTTGCATATCCTTTGGAAACTCTATTGCAAGTTTGTTTTTGTTAATGAGGTTAGTTTTTTTTAAATTATGTCGATATGAGGTACAAATGCAACTACTAGAAAAATGGTTATTGTTTATTAGAGATGCCAAACTCTTATATCCAACCACTTATTCTAATTTCATATTTGTTTTAGTATCCCTATGGAAGAGGATGTGATGTTCGTTGCATATACCTTTCTATCTTTTTAGTGTGCTTCTAGTTGTTGATGCAAATATTTTTCTGTATATATAAGAAGTATCTTTTAAAAAAAATAGCGTAACACTATATTAAATTAAATAAAAATTGAGATCCATAATTCAAAAATAAAATTAAATAAAAATTTGATTGTAAAAAATAAAATATACATGAAAATGAAAAGAATCAACCATATGTGTGTGTGTGTGGGGAAAAATGATTTATAATAATATGGGTCTTCCTAATTGGTTAATTCATTAAAATTATGGAGATTTAAGAAATTTTATGACCAATCTCTTAAAAGATATAAATATTTTCTTAAAGAAAATAAATTAATTCTTTATCATTATTCTGAAGGTATGATAAATAAAAATCAATCTTAGAAGATAGAAACAAAAGTCATCATTTTCCAATTGGGTTTAGCTCGGGTGGTTGGGAGGAATGATTATTATTCTCCACACTTAGGTTCGATTCCTACAACTATTAAAAAAAATATATTTTATGTGTCACATCTATAATATTAATAAAGTAAAGTGGAAGAATAAAACAATAAATAAATAAAATTAAAATAATAAAACATAATAAACCATAATAAAACATAATAATAAAAAACCTTAAAGACATATGGTTTCAACTATAGTATGTGTATGATTGTGAACACTAAAAAAACAAAGGTTATGTTAATAAAATCTAAAAATATCACCTATGATACTTTCATATATGACAACAATAGCTTGGAGGAAGTGCCTTCATACAAATATCTTAGAATAGATATTCATCACAAACTCAAGTGGAATTATAACATTGAGAAAAAGATAAATGGAGGGTGGAAATATTATTATGGACTTGAAAACATTTGCAAATTAGTGGACCTTTGGCTATGGGATAAGAAAAAACTCTCCGTTGAGACTCTCACCACTCCTATTATCTTATATGGATGTGAAGTTTGGGGATGCAATATCTCTAGAGAATCCTCAGGAAAGATAGAGTAGATACAAAAAAAAATTATAACCTATAATCTCAATATTGAAGACAATACATCCTATCCTATCATCCTCATAGAGGCAATCCTTTCCCCCATTGAGAGCATGGCTATAATTAGGTACTTAATATACAAGAGAAATATAAACAAAAGGGACGACAAGAGGATGCCCAAAATTGCTTCAAATTCTATCCAAAACCACCAACGGCTCAAGAAAGGATGGAATAAGGATGCCAAGTCTTGACTAAATCATTGGGGAATAAAGGAAGAAGTCATTTTGCATACTATTGATAATATTAAAAATATCATTACATATAAATTTAAGGATCATTTGTGGTCCGATAAAGAATTAGAGGATAAAATAAAATAAAGATAATAGAAGGAGGTGGTCAACCATAATCTATAATATCAAAAGTATATCTCTATTTTGACTAGCATAAAGAAGAAAACTAATATTTCTAAAATAAGAACGAACTCTCATGAGATACATAGTGAACTGGGCATTAGAAAATTCTCAAAATACCATGGGATGAAATAATATGTCATCTTTGTGACATTGAGAAGGTTGAATATGAAAAACACTTTCTCTTAGAATTCTCTACGTATACCCACATTAGATCTTAATTTCAAGATATTTGTCAAAATACTAACCTTCCTAACCTTCTAAGTCATCAAAACTATGGTAATCTTGGAATGCTTCTCTTAATGCTTTTCGAGCACATAATAAATTTATAAACAAATCTAGGTAATCTCTTTCCTAAGGTCTGATAGACCAATTTTGGTTTCAATGGACACTAATCATCATCATCATCATCATCATAATCATTCAACCTGAGTGGGACTAATGGTTAAGAACATGTGTTTCCTCCTTGGAGGTCACAAGTTCAAATCCAGAGGGGGGTAGAGTATGTATACCTCCATAGACTTTCGCAATCAAATAGCTGTGTGGAGGGGGTCCATTGTCCCACAAACAAGGGGGTCTCATACACCAATTTGGTGTTTGGCTTGGTCATGACCAATTGAAAATGGCATTATTTTTTACACTTTTATTATTACAAGAGAAAATAACATCAAAGTGCCAGACACGTGGAATATTTATACTTTTAGAGAAATATTTAATATTGTAGATTTTACAGTGTAAAATTCATTTTGTTATATTATTATTTTTTACTTTAAAAAACTTTTGTTTTCATTTTTCTTCATTCACACATATTAAAACACTTTCTAGTATGAAATATCATTATAATAAAATATATACCCTTAATTTATTATTATTTTTTGGTTAAAATAATATAATTTACTTGATCCTCAACTAAATAGTTTCGGCTATTTACCAATTCCCTTAAAATTAAAAAATAGTGATTTAAATAATAATTTTATGGAATTTGTTTAAAACTTGTATTTGGTTAACAATATAAAATGCTCAACTTACCACACATAAAATACCTTACCTTATGAAATGAGCAACCTATGTGAAGAGTTTGATCATGTGTGATTATTAATAATAAGTTCGATAAAAA
>ML819623.1:98837-117930 GCA_009831015.1 Picea engelmannii
AATGAAACTGAAAGAAATTCGTTTCACAACTTCGTGACACGTAGTGTCACGAAGTGTGAACACTTGAAGCATCTCGACCCAAGGTAATCATCACACTCTCGAGCGCTCTATGCAACGGCTCCAGCTGGCCTGTGGCTCTTCTATCTTCTCCTTCGAACCATAACGCTTGCCATGATGTATCGGTTTTGAACTGCTCCACTGGTAGCACTACGGTGTGAGTTGGTACCTGGTACCGGAACCCTGTGCCAAGAACAACAATGGTACCTACCCAAGTGATATTAGTCCATTTATCAAATTAAAGTATTAAAAACGCATAATAATAACTTGAATTTCAAAGATACCTTAGGCGACCCTTTTGAGTGGTAAAAGGGTGTTGATTATATCCAAAGGAGGTCAAAAAGGGTGGTACTGGCATAGAGTTGGAGGTCAATGGTATGTAGTATGGGCATAGAACATAGTCAAAACCGGGGACCAACAACGTAGCACAAACATCCAGTGGGAATGTTGTAGCCATTTCCCATTCCAAAATGGAAATGGGAAGTGGTTACAATAGATTTTATTACAAAGCTACCCAAAATAGTGAATCAACATGACTCCATCATGGTGGTGGTGGACAAATTGACTAAGGAAACACATTTTATTCATATGAAGACAACACACAAGGAAACAAACATTGCATAAATTTACATGAAGGAAGTTGTCAAGATACATGGGGTGCTTGAAGCAATAATTTCAGATAGAGATTCCAATTTTATATCCAAATTTTGGCAAGGTTCATTCAAAGGATCTGAGAAAAATCTGAATCTTAGTACGACATATCACCCAGAGTCATATGGAAAAACATAGAGGACCAATAGGATAATTGAAGACATGCTCAAAATGTATGTGGTGGATCAACCATAAAAATGGGAAGACTATATCCACTTAGTGGAGTTTTCTTATAATAATGGGAATCAAGCCTCATTAAAAATGGGTCCAGTTGAAGTGTTGTATGGCAGGAAGTGTAACACACCAGTGAGTTGGGATAACCTAGCAGATAGAGCCATCATTGGGAAAGATTTGATAAAGGAAATGGAAGAGAAGATGACAAGGATTATGCATAATTTAAAGGCTTCCCAAGACATGAATAAGAGTTATGTAGACAAGAACATATTTTTTAGAGATTTTAAAGAAGGGGAACATGTTTTCCTAAAAGTTAAAGAAAAAATAAGTTCGATAAGATTGGGTTGTTTCCCAAAGTTGACAACAATATATTATGGACCTTTTGAGATATTAGAAATGATAGGGCTAGTTTCATACATGGTATCATTTCTTGCATCCATGAGAGTGCATAATGTATTTCATGTGTCATTATTAAAGAAATATGTGCCTGACT
This sequence comes from Picea engelmannii, assembly GCA_009831015.1. Lineage (NCBI taxonomy): Eukaryota > Viridiplantae > Streptophyta > Pinopsida > Pinales > Pinaceae > Picea > Picea engelmannii. The sequence goes on from ML819623.1 coordinate 100,213, forward strand.
CTAACCACATAACTGATTGGACTATGATCCATGTGGAGCATGAAGGGGATTTCCAGGTGTACCCAATACACATTCTAGACCAAAACTTCAAAGTGATCAGGAACAAAGCCATAGGGTTGGTAAAGTTTCAATACACATGCTACAATATTGAAGATGCTACATGCGAGCATAAAGAAAACATGTGAAAGAATACACACAATTTTTTTCTAATTTGAAGAAAATAAAAGATGAATAATACTGTTAGTGACATTTCTTGTAAAGGGGGATAAAATGCGAAGGAGTGGGTAAAAAACCCACTTGCCCTAAGTTCGGGATGCAAAATGTGCTTGTGTTTAAATGACAAGCAAATCTGGACGACAGGGATCCGCGTGCCCAGATCAACGGCACACATCAGATTCCAGAGCCCCCCCCCGCCTTTCTACCTTTAAGCGGAGGGGGGGGGTCCGGAATCGGGGGCGCATCTCTCCGACGGCTGTGATTAGAGCACCCATATCAACGGCGTGCAAGGTGATTCCGGACCCCCCCCCATGCCTTTCTACCTTTAAGCAGGGGGGGGGTTTGGAATCGAGGGTGCATCTCTCCGACGGCTGCGATTAGAGTGCCCGGATCAACGGTGCACAGGCAATCTAGACCTCCTTTGTCTTTCTGAGTTTAACCAATGTGGGTCCCTCCCCCATCATGTCACCTCTCGAGCCGCCTCTCCCCTGCAGCCTATCTTCCACCTCACCTCACAACATGGCCTTTCCTCAGTCCATCGTCCTCCTTCTAGCTGCCATGTGTCCCCCTCTCTCCACGTCACCTGTCCACTCATCCTCATGGCACCCCCTTTTTTCCCCTTTTTTTCGTTTTCACCTGACACCTCCTGCCAGGTGTTCGCCCCCCCTCATCTCCCAACTCACCTCTTCTCTTCCTTCAGTCATTTCGCCTCTGCCCATCCACCACTCCCATTATGCACCCCAGCCTTTGCGCTGGCCTCCACGTCTATTTATCAGGCCATTCAACTAATCTAGGTGGCAGTGCGAGGAGCTCTCCATGTCCTAATGGTGCCAAGTTGGCCGGTCCATTCTCAATCCCAAGGAAGCAGTTATTAAGGTAGTTGGTGGTGGTTAGACATCATCTCCGCCATAAAGGGAAAGTTCGGCGATGGATTAAAAGCACGTCGATTCGCCCACGAAACTGTCAGGAGTTTGATTGCGTCTGCCATAGGTGCACGATCATTCAGAAACTGCAGGTGCAGATTGTCAGAAGCCATGCAGACACAATGTTTTTAATACAACATCTCAATTTTGTTGCTTTCATTGTTTTGAGTATATGTAGGCTTTTTCGCCATTTTTGTATCTATCGATGGTAGAGCGAAGCTCCCGATTGTAAATTTTTAACAACCATTCTAGCCCTCTGGTTATGCATTTTGTATGTGAGATTTCTTGTTTTATGACAAACAATTTTTCTACTCCATCTAAGTTTCGTCTCACACTAAGGGAGTTCATGATCGACTGATTCACATGAATTGTTGCAATTATGTTATGATAAAGGATTTATCATGCATCATTGTATTCTCTGGTTTTCTGTGTTTGAATGTAAGAAGATCTTGCATTTGGATGCTCTCTTCCTCAGTCTGTTAGAAACTTGTTGTTTGTAACAGACCCTTGCACTCCTCTTATACAAGTCTTCCCCCTTACTCATCCTCATTACAGCTCCCTGTTTGATGTTTATCTCAGACCTCACTTACCCATGCATGCCTGACCTAGTTTCAGAGTTGAAATGATGTTGTCCTGAGCTTAATTCCATTTGATCATCCATTTTATAAACACATCGTGACATTAACTGATGGGCGTCGGGCTCTGCTCCTGCTGTAATCCAGGGGTGAATTCTGTCGCCAACATTTCTAGCGTCGTTGCCGGGGATGAAGTTGAAAATCTTCCCTGGGATTGAACGACATTGAGCTTTTAATTCTGAAGGTGCATTAGGAATCAGAGCCCTTGAAGATTGCTACTGTGCACCTGGTGACTCCATTGTGACGACTCCACTACAGCGAACCTGTTGGGTTAGTTGTGGCTTCCAGCGGTAGACACACACGGTCCCATCCACAGCTGCCTCTGGCCACGCCTGAAGAAGATCCAGTGGTGATTATCAGAAAAGGGAAGGCCTCTCAAGGAGAAAGCTTCACTGCTGAACCAGGTATTTCTCCACCTCCTTCCCTAAAAACTCCATTTTCTTATTCCCAGCTTCCCAGCTAGCCTTTTTCTAAGGTTTCCCATTTTCTCAATTTCGGGAGTGTTCCTGTTGAGTTTTCCCCTCCTGGTCCGGAATCAGAAAGAGAGATCCTTATCACTCCCCCCTCCCTCGAAGTGGTGCCTCAGCACAGACCCTGAGCCTCAGAAGTTTTCACCACCCCTCCTTTTGTCACTATTACTGCACAGAGAGAAGTGTCTGCCCATTTAGATCCCTTAGCTCTCTCCCTGTTTTCCCCTGTTCATACTCCTTCTCCTCCAAGTTCTCCTCTACCGAATATTCCCATGGTAGGAGTAAATCCCCTTATGAATAGAATGGAGGCTATTATAGCCACTAGGTATTCCCCCCTTGTGTTACCTCAGCCTCTCAATGCCCTCCCGACAGATGGTTACCTCAAGCAGTTGCCCAAGTTTATAGGTGAGGGGGACATAACTGCAGAAGAACACCTAGAAGCCTTTTACAGTTTCACAGATGATAATGTCATCATGCATGCAAACGTATGGATGAGGATTTTTGTCCATAGTCTCCAAGGCAAGGCTAGAAAATGGTTTAAGGCCCTGCCTCCTGGATCTATTGATGGGATCAAAGATTTAGATAATGCCTTTTTGAGACAGTGGGAAGATAAAAAAGACTTCATGTATTACATGACAGAGTTCGGGTCTTTGAAGAGAAAGGAGGGAGAATCTGTCTCTGACTTCTCTAAGAGATTCAATAAAATGTATAATAAAATCCCCGCTGAGATAAAGCCCTCAGAAGCCTCGGCTAAGATCACTTATGCTAGCACTTTTGATCCTGATTTCTGCCTGCTGTTGAGGGAAAGAAGAGCCACTACCCTGGCTCACATGCAGGATGCAGCCGTGGAGGTAGAATCTAACGTATTGGTTGTGGATAGACTCAGGAACACTGTTGACAGAAACATGTCCAAGAAAAGGCTTGAAGCCTCCCCATCCAATTCCTCTTCCCTGCCCCATCAGACAGATGAGACAGCTAGAGTACTAAAGTCACTTTCTGCTAGAATGGAAAGGTGGGAATTAGAAGGGAAGCCCATGTACAGAAATCCCCAAAATGCTGATAATAGAGGTTTTAGATGACCTACTAACAATGTGCCTCAGGTTTTCCCAAGGGAACAGAAGGGAAAAGACAAAGAAGATCAAAGGATTCAACCCCCCCTCCAAAACAACCTAGTTGATCATGAGGAAAGAGAGGATATAGTCAAGTTCGACCCCGAAATTCATTTTGTTGAAGAAGCTCCCCCTTTTCCCCATTTGACTCAGTGTGCATATGAAGAATCCTTGATGAGCATTCAAATCCATGAGTTGGGTAAAGGAGAAAGGGTCGGTCACACCTCTAACAAATACAATCTTAGGTCAAGAAAGAAAGAAGGAGACTTTGACAGCCAAGACCAACCCCTCATAGCAGAAAGGCCTACTAAATCTGCAACAACCATTACTAAAGAAAAGAAAGCTCTCAGTGCTTTGCCAACAACCAAAGAACCTGTCTCAGAGGTAAGGGAAGGTCCTAAGCCTATCTCCTCTTTTAATTTTGAGCATGAACTTCAAAAGATCAGGATTCTCGTTCCCCTCTTAGAGCTAGTAAAAAATGAAGACTTCAAAATATCCCTCTCCAAGCTGCTACAATTTGAGTCCCCCCAGCCTCCCTCTGACTCAGTAAACCTTCAAGATGAGAAGCCAGCTGTAATCCTAGGTCCCATTATAGAAGACAGAGATGACTTATCCCCTCCCTTCTACACCTCCCTGAACATACATGATAAAGTGTTGCATAATTTCCTCATGGATTCAGGAGCTTCCCATAACCTTATGCCCAAGGTAGTCATGGAAGAGTTGGGATTGGAAGTGATAAAGACCTATAATGATCTGTACTCTTTTGATTCAAGGAGGGTGCAATGCCTAGGAGTCATCAAAGATCTGGTGGTCTCTCTATTTCAGCTGCCCATGAAGAGTGTGGTCATGGACATTGTGGTAGCTGATGTTCCCCCCAAGTTTGGCATGCTACTGTCCAGGTCTTGGATTAAAAGACTTGTAGGAATGTTACAGATGGATCTCACATATGCCACCATTCCAGTCTTTGGAGGGGAACACAGGAGGTTGTACAGAGAAGCCCCGCTAGCCTATATTGTCAGTGATGAAGCAAACCCCACTAATCACACCATCTTTGCACTTGACACTGAGCTAGGGTCTAGTCTGTTGCAGATCACTAAAAATCCTGAGGTCCCTTTACAGATCAGAAAGAAACCCATTCTTAATCAGGAGATACCTCCTCCAACCACCTCTGTTTGGAATATGTTCTTCGACGGAGCCTCCTCTAGAATAGGTGCAGGGGCTGGAGTGGTTTTCATATCGCCATGTCAAGAGACCATATCTCTGTCCTATAAGCTGGAATTTGAAACCACCAACAACGTGGCAGAATATGAAGCTCTTATTCTAGGTATGAGGGCTGCAAAAGAAATGGGAATAAAGGAGATGACAGTGTTTGGAGATGCGGAATTGATTATCCAGCAGGTCAAGAATGTTTATCAGACCAGGCATCCTTGACTCAGGAGTTACAGAAATGAGGTATGGGACTTGATTGATAATTTTTTCTCTGCTTTCAACATCGCTTTTGTCCCAAGGGAAGAGAATACCTTGGCCGATTCCTTGGCAGTCTCAGCTAGTTTGTTCAGGATCCCTCTACCACCAAAGATCGATAGTGAGGTTGAGATAAGATACAGGCCATCCATCCTGGACAATATAAAGCATTGGAGGGTATTTGAGGACGACCTTGAAATCGAAAGATTTCTTTAGTCCGTTGATGATTTTTCTGCATTGCATAATGATCAGGATCCTGACCCCGAATTCGACCTTCCCTCTGAGGTGTTCTTGAATAAAATTGTTAATCACCATATTGTTCAATTGCCCAGTAATCACATTCCAAGGGGACTAGTCCCTTTGGAAAGAATTTTCGATGCGAATGATGTGGCAGTAAAGGGTAAGATTTTAGGAGGAGATGTTGATTCATCTAAATGCAACATTGGTACACAGGAGGAGCCTAAGTTTGTCAAATTATCAAGAAACCTGATCAATGAACAGAGGGCAGAATATACTGAGTTGTTAAAGGAATTCACTGATGTATTTGCATGGGCCTATGAAGACCTCAAGACTTATGAAACATCTGTCAGTGAGCACAAGATCCCACTGAAAGAAGAGGCTAAGCCATTCAAGCAGAAGCTGAGACAGATAAATCCCATGTTGCTACCTGTCATGGAGAAAGAAGTGAAGAAATTGCTAGATGCCCAAATCATTGTCCCCTTGAGATATTCCGAATGGGTGGCCAATTTGGTCCCAGTAAGGAAGAAAAGCGGAGAAATCAGACTCTGTGTTGATTTCAGGAACCTGAACAGGAGCTCAAGGAAAGATAATTATCCTCTTCCCAACATGGAACACATCTTGTAGAAGGTCACTGGTGCATCTAGAATATCCATGATTGATGGTTTTTTTGGTTATAACCAGATATCAGTTATGCCTAAGGACAGGGAAAAAACGACCTTCACCACTCCTTGGGGCACATTCATGTATGCCAAGATGCCTTTTGGATTGATGAATGCAGGAGCAACATTTCAGTGAGCCATGGATATAGCCTTCATTGGGGAGAAAGATTAGTTTGTGGTGATCTATTTGGATGACATCATAGTCCTCTCCAGGACAGACAAAGAGCATCGTTGTCACCTGAGGAAAGTTTTCTTGAAGTGTCGGAGGTTTGGCCTATCCCTAAACCCCAAGAAATCTTTGTTTGCTATGAAGGAGGGGAAGTTATTAGGCCATATAGTATCAGCAGAGGGAGTGAGGATTGATCCTAGCAGGGTGGAGGCAATTCAGACCCTGTCACTTCCCAGATCTAAGAAGGAAGTTCAGGCCTTTTTGGGGAAGATTAATTTTCTGAGGAGATTTGTCTCAAGTTTTGCTGAGCTAGTGAAACATATCACAACCATTCTTAGGAAGGAAAATGAAGTTAGATGGACTGCTGATTCCAGGGAATCTTTCATCCTATTCAAGAAAGCATTGACTGAGGAACCTGTGCTAATTAGTCCTGATTATTCCAAAGATTTCTTGATTTTTTCTTTTGCCTCTTATGATACAGTAGCAGCGGTTTTGTTGCAGAAAAATGAGGAAGGGCGAGAAGAACCCATTTCGTTCTTTAGCAAGGCATTGAGAGATGCAGAAGTCCGGTACGAGATCATGGAGAAGTAGGCCTATGCCTTGGTGAAATCTCTCAAAGATTTCAGAGTCTATGTCTTGCACTCAAAGGTCACCGCATATGTTCCTTTGACCTCTGTGAAGGACATTCGTATACAGCCTGACATAGACAGGAGGAGAGGTAAATGGATCACCAAGAACCTAGAGTTTGATCTGGAGATTAAGCCCACCAATTTGATAAAGGGGCAGGGTTTAGCCAAGTTGTTGGCTGAATCCAATTGCAAAGCCTTGGGGATTAACTTCATCAATGAGCAAGCTGAGTCATCCAACCAGAATTCTCAGGGTGCCCTATCACTAATAGCATGCCCCTAGTACAAGGATATCTTGTACTTTCTGCAAGAATTGAGGCCTCCTGATGGAATAGGAAAAAGCAAGGCGAGAGATTTAAATCTCAAGGCGGTCAGATATTGCCTCATTGACCAAGCCTTGTACTGGAAAGACCCTCTAGGGGTATTTTTGAGATGCCTGGACCTGCAAGAAGCCCAGAAGGTTATGCTTGATTTCCACAGTGGCCTCTATGGGGGGTATCATTTCTAGAAGACCACAACCCATAAGATCCTCTAGGATGGGTATTACTGGCCCACTTTATTCCCTGATGTCTGCAGAGAAATTAGAACTTGCATCAAATGCCAGAAGTTCTCAGGAAAGAAACAGCTCAAATCTCTGCCATTAAAGCCTATAGTAGTCTCAACACCCTTTCAGCAATGGGGATTGGACTTCATTGGGGAAATTCACCCTCCCTCAAGTGGCCAGCATAGATGGATCCTGATTGGGATAGATTATTTCACCAAGTGGATAGAAGCTGTCCCCACCAGGAGCACTTCTCACAAAGTAATTATCAGCTTCCTGGAGGACATCTTAGCCAGATTTGGTTTCTCTATTAGAATTTTCACTGACAATGCCGCCTCTTTCAGGTCTGAGCCTCTGGTCAAGTTCTCTGAACAGTTTGAGATTTCACTGATTCACTCTACTCCCTATTATCCTCAAGGAAATGGACTGGCAGAATCTTCCAATAAAAGCCTGATCAAGCTCATTAAGAAGTTACTAGAAGACAATAAAAGGGCCTGGGATTCAAAGCTCAAATTTGCTCTATGGGCTAATCGGGTGACAACAAAGAGGTCCCTTGGCATCTCACCTTTCCAACTTGTTTATGGGATAGAAGCTATTTTTCCTACTCAACTCGCATTGTCTGTGGCGAAATTCTTTCAAGACCTTGAAGGAGAACCTGACCATATGGTCAGAAGGGTTCACTAAATGGTAGAAGTACAACAGATATGGGAACAGGTCATGAATAGGGCCCACAATCATCAGCAGAAGATCAAGCAAATCTTTGACAGGAGGAGCAGAAAGAAATATTTCGAGCAGGGTGATCTGGTGCTCAAATGGGATGCACCCAGGCAGGATAGGAGGAAGCACAGTAAGTTTGATGCCCTCTAGTTTGGGCCTTTCAATATCTATGAAGTATTTTCAAACAACAGTTACAGGTTGTAGGATCTGGAAGGCAAAGAAGTTTTTAGTGGCCCAGTAAATGGGCATTTCTTGAAAAAATGCTTTTTGTAAGCCGTAGTCGGCTCTTTTATTGTTGTAAATATTGTTTTCTATTTTCAGCTTAATAAATGACTCTGTAGCCCAACAACAAGGCATTGAATCTGCAAAAGAGTCCTTAGAGCATCACAGGGATGACTCTATCCCCCATGGAGCCTAATGTTAGCGACATTTCTTGTAAAGGGGGATAAAATGCGAAGGAGTGGGTAAAAAACCCACTTGCCCTAAGTTTGGAATGCAAAATGCGCTTGTGTTTAAACGAAAAGAAAATCTAGACGGCAGGGATCCGCACACCTAGATCAATGGTGCACATCGGATTTTGGAGCCCCCCTCACCTTTCTATCTTTAAGGGGAGGGGGGGCAGGGTCCGAAATCGGGGGCGCATCTCTCCGACAGTTGCGATTAGACCGCCCAGATCAATGGCGCGCAAGGCGATTCCGGACCCCCCCNTTTCTACCTTTAAGTGGAGGGGGTGGGTCCGAAATCGAGGGCGCATCTCTCCGACGACTGCGATCAGAGCGCCCGGATCAACGACGCACAGGTGATCCAGACCTCCTTTGTCTTTCTGATTTTAACCAACATGGGTCCCTCCCCCGTCATGTCACCGCTCGAGCCGCCTCTCCCCTGTAGCCTATCTTCCACCTCACCTCACAACATGGCCTTTCCTCAGTCCATCGTCCTCCTTCCAAATTCCATGTGTCCCCCACTCTCCGCGTCACCTGTCCACTCATCCTCGTGGCACCCCCTTTTTTCCCTTTTTTTTCATTTTTGCCTGACACCTCTTGCCAGGTGTTCCCCCCCCCTCATCTCCCAACTCACCTCTTCTCTTCCTTCAGTCATTTCACCTCTACCCATCCACCACTCCCATTATTCGCCCCAGCCTTCGCACTGGCCTCCACGTCTATTTATCAGGTCGTTCAGCTAATCTAGGTGGCAGTGTGAGGAGCTCTCCACGTCCCAAAGGTGCCGAGTTGGTCAGGCCATTCTCAATCCCAAGGAAGTAGTTATTAAGGTAGTTGGTGGTGGTTAGACATCATCTTCGCCATAAAGGGAAAGTCTGGCGACGAATTAAAAGTACGTCGATTCGCCCACGGAACTGCCAGGAGTTCGATTGCATCTTCCATAGGTGCACGATCATTCAGAAACTGCAGGTGCAGATTGTCAGAAGCCATGCAGACGAAATGTTTTTAATGCAACATATCGATTTTGTTGCTATCGTTGTTTTGAGTATATGTAGGCATTTTCTCCACTTTTTTATCGATCGATGGTAGAGCGAAGCTCCCGAATGTAAAGTTTTAACAACCATTCTAGTCCTCTGGTTATGCATTTTGTATGTGAGATTTCTTGTTTTATGACAAACAATTTTTCTACTCCATCTAAGTTTTGTCTCACACTAAGGGAGTTCATGATCGACTGATTCGCATGAATTGTTGAAATTATGTTATGATAAAGGATTTATCATGCATCGTTGTATTCTCTGGTTTTCTGTGTTTGAATGTAAGAAGATCTTGCGTTTGGATGCTCTCTTCCTCAGTCTGTTAGAAACCTGTTGTTTGTAACAGACCCTTGCACTCCTCTTATACAAGTCTTCCCTCTTACTCATCCTCATTACAACTCCCCGTTTGAAGTTTATCTAAGACCTCACTTACCCATGCATGCCTAACCTAGTTTTAGAGTTGAAATGATGTTGTCCTGAGTTTACTTCCATTTGATCATCCATTTTATAAACACATCGTGACATTAACTGATGGGCATCAGGCTCTGCTCTTGCTGCAATCCAGGAGTGACTTCCATCGCCAACAAATACAACACTCCATTTTTGGATAGCTAGAGTTCTAGAACCTCATCTTGGAAATTATTGGTCGGTGTTTTTAACCCTGATAAAATAATGGTGTATCTTAATGGACTAAAGGCAGTGAAGGGGTCACATTCCTTGGATCATGAAGATGAGAAGAACAAGATATTATGGTTGGGACTATCGTTGGAGGGTAAAAATTGCATAAATTTGTTTTTATTTTCCTAAACATTGTAAACTAAATATATATATATGTATTTTAGGCATGGTGAGGTGCATCAAGGATGATGCAAAATGGTAGGGGAGGGGGAATGTAACATCCCCACTATAATCCCTTGTTTAATTAATACATAATTTATATATAAATGTGGCTATGGCCAAGCAATGTAAATGAAAAATGTATTTTTTGAATTGTAAATAAATATAATGTAATATTAGTTGTTGTGATATGGACAGAGATGGGCGTTGATTAGTACACAAGAGAGGGATAACTCCCAGAGAGTGTCCAAGGGGAAATGATTTATGCATATTAATTTAAACCCACATTTATGAATTTTATTATCATTTGGGGAAAACTTCTATTTTCTGGGTGAATGTATGAGAGCCCAATCACTGAATATTTTTCATAAGGTGGGTGTGAGAGTCACATCCCATATTTATTGGAGAGAATGGGGATAAATTAAAATCAACATTGGGCAGAGTGAGTAGCCAATTTTCTTGGGTAAAGAGAGGAAATTTGTATGGGTAGTAATAAGAAGTTTTAGACATTCATTCTTTTTAGGAATAATAGTAGAGAACAAGGGAAAAGAGCTTGGGATCTAGAAAAAAAAGGCTGGGTGAATTCTAGAGAACATTGGAGCATTTTTTGAGTGTTTTGGAGATGAAAATTGAAGAGATAGGTTGTCATGCATGAAGACTCAACTCCTGGGTGATTTTCCCTGTATCAACAAGTGTTTGTTATTGTGTTTATGCTGCTAGTTTTTCCTGTAAGTGATTTCCCTTGAGTTATGAGCTGAGAGATTCCTAGGTACTTGTGCTAGAGAGACCTTGATAAAGAATGGGATGCCCAATGGAATCAGAGTAGTGAAGGGGTACATTCCTTGGGTTGGCTAGGTTGAGAGGAAGAAAACTGGAGGTAATTTGGGATAACTATAGGAGAGAACCAATGGGTTATGTGATATTGAGTTGTGAGGGGATTGTGAGATGCACCCTTCTTTTGTGGATTCCTAGCCCCATCTCCGGGGTTACTTGTTGTTGATATTTGTAACAATAGGTCTATGGTTGGGTGAGATTTCCTTTCCAAGCAGTTGGTTGCACAAATGTTTTATAAAAGATAAGTGTTTATCTATTTTGTTGAGTTATTTATGAGTTCATGGCTATACATTTACTCTGTGAATGAGAATGGTTTTATATGTTGTTATAAATTTTTTATCAGTTGCATTCATTTTCATTTAGAGTGTTATATATGTATTTAATTATGGGTATAAGAAATTAGTCGATTATGAATTTACAATCATAGGTGATAAGCTACATGATTTGATTAGAAAAATAAATTTTTGTTTGTATGTGTGTTTCCGCGTAGTAATGTTCCCTGGTTAAGATGGGGATATTACAACAAGACTCCCAATCCTATGAAAGTACTTCAATATGGGTACCAAACTACGAACAAGGTTCTAACTAGGACACGAATGAATGGTAGTATCTACCACATGAATTACAATGCTTCTAAACACCAAAGAAGGTTCCATGTCACAACTCTCTGGGATCAACCCTAAGAAAAATGAACCAACAAACAAATAATTCAAAAAATGCATGGAGGGGAAAATCTAACTTATATTCCAATTTCAAGATCATTACCTATCAGAATGGATTGAGATGACAAAAAAGGTTCCAAAGGAAAATGTGTCAAAAGTCTTGTACATATGACCAAGAAAACTCATCCAGAAGTTTAAAAATCCAATATATAAACCTGTGATAACAACATGTGCTATGGAATAAAAAACTTGAAAACAACAAACCCTAAAACTACAATATGGTACAAATCACCGCACATCTTTGTGGATTATGCATAGTACTTCTCCAATTAGATCCCTTTGCTAGGATCAAGCCAGGGGTTTATTTGATAATCAACCTATAAAATTTCTAGTTCAGGAAGAAAAAACAATTTGTGATGCATATCTTCCCATGGTCTATCATTAGAAATCATGGCTTCAAGGATAACCTCATCTCAAGGAAATTCAACATCCAAGAAATCATGTAAACTGGGACTCGAAGAGTGACAAATACCAAGGTTCAAGGTCTCACAAATAGTAAGATCATACTCAAGTGGAAACTCGATATCACTTGGACCAATAGGGGGAAGTTGTTGGGTATGTGTTATATTCTTTGCACGAGTAGTAGTGTCTGAGTGTCTGCGCGAGGCACGTAGGGGGTTAGAGGGGGGTGCAATGCCCCTGTTTTTTTTTTCGCATCAGGATTGCATTATATTTAGGTGGTTTTTCTGCACATGGTTTCTTTGTCGATGGTTTTCTATTTCTGGTTAAGGAATTAGGGTTTTGGACTAATCTAGGTCATTGGGTTAGGGTTTTGGATGCCGCTGGCTCCTATATGTATTTTGTATTGTAAATGTTGTAACACAATGAATGAATATAGAATATGCTGGTTTTCCCAGTTTGGGTTTCCAGGGGAAAAATCTCTGTGTAATGTTTGTATTTTCCATTGTATCTTTTTTGTTCTTTTCTGAATATCTGTTTGCAGTAGATATTGTACAAGGTTATAATTTACAGAAGTAAGGGATCTCTTTCCCCCAATGGATAAAACACCTAATCAATCATTGAGCACATGTCTCGAGAAGGAAAACATTACTGGAAAATCTCCTTAGAAGAAATCGAAGATCGATGATACGAATAAACATAATTCACCCATGGTGAGGAAGAGTCAACTCGAACACTAGGAACATACCAAGGGGGAACCTGAGCTAAATTTGGATTAGGATGGTGATTATCATATGGCAATCGATCAATAGTGACAATGCTTTCATTACGAGGAAAATGTATAACTTGAAAGAGCATAGACACCACAACATTCATAGCATAAACATATTCACACCCAAGAATCATATTGAAGTATAAAGTGCCTTGCACCACTAACATACCAACTAGGATAGTATTACCACCTAATGTGATAAGGAAATTAAGGAAGAATCCCCAAATATTCACCAGGTCTTCCATTGAAAGCCAAAAATTCACTGGTAGCTGAGACAAGCTTGGGATAACCCAATGCTTTCCAATTCAAGGAGGATAAAATACGTGCGAAGAATATTTCATGTACAATATACTAATAAATGATTTTTGAATTAGCTTCAACCATTATTTGGATGGGTGTATAAGAATAAAGGCGAGGCTCAACAAGATTAATCCAATTGAAGGAAACCATGCTCTACTTTTAAGGGAGTGTACTCGAATTGAGTGGAAATTCCCCTTTTTCAGAAGGTAATGAATTGGAAATGCTAAAGACATAGTTAATAGACACATCACTTCCCAAGAGAAGAGTGGTATCAGTCAAATATTACATCAATGTGATCACTTTGGTAGACTCACCACTCTCCAATAAAAGAGTGGGATTAGCCAAATATTGAATCGACAGGACCACTTCTTCAACCACTAGTTGAATAGGTTGTGAAAAAACATGGTCAAAAGATAAATCACCCCGAAAAAGAAGAGTGGGATCTCCAAGAAGATGGTCAAAAACATGAATTGCAAAGCTCAATGATTTATCTCCAACAAAACTTGCATAGGTTGGTTGGATAACTCTAGTATGACTTGTAGGGACTATAATCTTATCCCTAACATAACTAGTAGATGTTGGTTTCTTTCTCCCAACATGAATAGTAGCAACTGGTTGCATGTCTCCAACATGACTCACAAATGTTAGTGATGTTTTTCCAATATGACTAGTAGTGACTGGACTTTCATTGCTATCATGACTTGAAAAGGATGGTAGGTTTCTCCCCACATGAATAAATAAAACTAGTTTCATGTCTTGAACATGACTTGCAGAGGTTGGTGACTTTTTTCCAGTATGACTAGACTCATTCCTATGAAATTAATTGCAGAGGCTAGTAGGTTTCCCCCAGCATGACTTGCAGAGGCTAGGTGCTGGTATCCAACATGAATTTTAGAGGTTGGTGAACTAATTCTAGTATGAATTGTAGGTAACTGACTCATGCCCCCAACATGACTTACATAGGTTGGTAGGTTTCTCCCAGCATGAGTAACAATGACTAGCTTCATGTCTCCAACATGACTTGCAAAGGTTGGTGACATTTGTCTAGTATGACCAACAATGATTACGCTCATGCCCCCATCATGACTTGTAGATATTGGTAGGTTTCCCCCAACCTGACTTGCAGAGGTTGGTATGTTTCCCCCAACATGACTTGCAGAGGATAGGTTTTGGTGTCCAACATGATTCATAAAGGTAGGTGAACTGACGCCAATATGATTTGCAGTGAATGGAATTGTGCCCCTATCATGACTTCCAAAGGCTCGTAGTTGGTCTCCCACATGACTCACAGAGGTTGGTGACTTCTTCTTCTTATTATTTCTCTTCCTATTTCATTTAGAATTATGGTTATCAATAGATATACTATCATGAGATGAGGTAGAAAGAGGAGGAGAAGACTTCACCGATGAACACGGTAAAGGATCAACATCAATTCAATTCCCACGACATAAGGTTGTTATAATAGAACCATCAAGATCATTCAGGACATTTAGAGTGGTGCACAACCAAACCGATAGTCCTACATTCAACCTAGGAATGTTCAAAGTGGCCATCAATGGGGCACCAACATTTCCAAATAAAGGAAAAGCACAAGAATCCCCTTGGAAAGGTGTCCTTTGGTTGGTATCCTCTAGTATCCTCAAGAACTTTATCCATTTCTTTCTTATACATAGGTTTGTCCCTTACATGATTATCCATGTTTGAAAAATTCTCACACACTGACTCTGAAAAACTAGTAGTATAAAAACCCATGCCTTCTAGAAGGTCACTCCATGCTTTTGAGAGAAAGACCAGGGGTCCTTACCCATTGACGGAGCGATTGGTCAACCACCTTGAATTAGCGGTCCAAAAAAAATGATACAGACACAACCTAAGGCCAACTACACAAAGCAATACTCCACTAAAAATTCCTAAGAGAAACATCGCAAACAAACAACTTCTCAAAAACTTCGTCCGAGGAATATCAAGGCCTAAGTCAAAAGTAATGAAAAAGTTTAAAAGGGGACCTTCTAAAAACCAATAAAATTTGATTAAGTCTTGAGATTGATGAATGAAGGAGTGAAAAGTAGCTACCCTAACCTATGTGTAACATCCCTTCCCAGTGTAAGTAACCATCGTTTCATGGTGCACCCTCTAGGGGTATTGAAAGTGAGATGCAACATTTTCCCGAGGTACTGCATGAAGCATAGATGATTTTAGGGGATAAATTTCGCCAATGGGATAATTTTACATGGTTTTTCCCAAAAAAAGATTCACTAATTTCCATTTTTTCTAAAAATGATTCGCCCAAATTCCATAGAATAAAATAATTTTACCTAAAAAATCCCCAAAATTTTATAGAAACTATATAAAATCCTTATAAATTTGAATATTTTTACAAAACTATTGCCAAAAATTTTACATTTTTCATATTAAGGACAAGTAAGATGAGCCCAAGTTTCTACATTTTAATATAAATTTCCATCCTTGAAATTATCCATGCCTAGAAGCCCCCTATAGTCACCTATGTGATACCTAGGAATGACAACTAAAGATACCAACTCCCAATCAACATTTGGGGGAACAATCGACAGTCGAGATTGTACATATGGGCAGGGTAACTACACCCAAAGCCCCAAAATAAATAGTATGATAGGGTGCAATATGGTACTTAAGGAATCCTCATATACACAAAAATCCATGGGCCTTTTGATAAGTATTGGAGGGGTAATCTCCACCAATAACCCTCATGTGACCTCGTGTTTGGATCATGTGTTAGAGGATTTTCTCGACCACACCTATATGACAATTGGAGTTTTACGCTCCCTAAGTCAGACTCCTATGTTTAGTTAATTTATCTTGGAGAGTTCACTCTCCAACCTATTCCAAGGTCATAGCCTAGACTAGTTGATGAACCCTAGAAACAACAAGTCTAGTACATTTTAATTAAGTGGTTTTTTTTAGCAATTATTCTTTACTAAAAGGGTATGGAAGTGAAACTAATGTTGTTTTAGACTCTTGCAAAATGAAACTTGTAAGAAAACTGGAAAAGGAAACTTCACACTAATCCTACAATGAAAAATAATTTCAAAAAAGAAAAATGCATGAACAATCTTTCAGACCTTGAAATGCAACCTTTTGTCTTTCTGAAGAAAACTGCACAATGCAACTTTGTCCTAAATGTGAGAAAAACAAAAGAATAAAACAAGAATAACATTCTTTTTTCTTTTTCTTTTTCCTTTTAAATTATTGTCAATATGAGAAGAAAACAAATGCCTATACCATTGTATTTTTCTTTTTGAAATATGAATGCAAAATAATGCAATAGAAAGAAAGAGACCTTCTTAACAACAAACTAGGTTTTTTGTTTTCTTCACTACTAAAGTAAAAACTAACAAAAGATGTTAAAGAAAGAAAACGCTTTTTTTTTCTTTAAATATGGAAATTTAAAGTATAAAAATAAAATATCTCTTAAATAAAGAATTTTAGATTATATAATAGACTCTGAAATAAATCCAGAACCTAAAAGAATCGAAATAACTCCTTACATAATAAAGAAAATCCAATAAAAACTCAAAACAATAAAATCATCTAATAAAATTGTTTTTCATTTATTTTATAAACAAGGATTAACTTCTGAGACTGCTAATATATTGATAGAAACCAAAATATCCTAGGAGAACCTTCAAAGACTAGAACAAGACCTTAACCACACAAAAAGGAAGAGAATGCCTCTTTACAGGACATTTACACACCTATCACCAAACAAAGGTGCATATATGTGCACCCTTCCCTAATATAGACCACATATTTATGCTTCTTTTACTTAAATATAGATCACACAACACCTAGAATTTCAAGAAAAAGAATGGGTTCAAGGACTGGAAATAAAGGCGAGGCTTGTAAAAGATTGAACTCAATAGAAAAAGTAGAAAGCAATTAATAAAATAAAATAAAACCTAGACAAGAACCCTAAACTAACCCAACAAGAGACGATCCCTAGTGGAGTCACCGATTTTTTTGATGGAGAAAGTTATCTTATGGTTTTGGGTTACAACCACAATACCTTAGAACACATCATCACAAGACTTCATCTTCCCTTGGAATTTTTCCATTTTTCACTTCATCTTCCATATGAAATTTGCTTCCAAGATTTCCTAAGAGACAAAAATATTGAATGATGAAAATGATAGGTTCTTAATGTGTATTTATACTTTTCCAAGTACCTCCTTTACATGAGTTTAGGGTTGACTTGTAACTTCTTGTTTGCAACAACCTTTTCTCCTTTACTTGACTTTAGGGCCAACATATAACTTCTTGACCTTAAATCTAGGGCTTCTTGACCATACTTTGGGGCTTAGTCTTTAAGAGGTCATAACTCCTCAATTGTGAGGTGCCATGTGGCATGCCACCTACCTTGGAAAAACATAATGAAGAAAGACATTAAAACCTAGGGAAACAAATTGAAATTAAGTGATGAAAATTGAAAATATCAAGGATCAAGGACTAGAGTAGAAGCAATTTGAAATAAGAAAAGGAAATTTGAAGCTATCATGTGATGTACTGTTAAGAACCAAATATCAATATAGCATAGAAAAACCTCAGAAAAAGTACTCAATTCCTTGAAAAAGA
>ML819623.1:122310-135386 GCA_009831015.1 Picea engelmannii
ATTTCATGGGATGCATTTTCACTTTCAGGTGTCTTCTCTGTTACGAAATTTTTCAATACTTCCATGATCTCCCCTTTTAAACCATCCATCTTAGTATCCAACTTAGCTTCCATTGAATCTATCTTAGTATCCAACTTAGCTTCAATTGAATCCATATTATTTTGTAGTTCATTTATGTCCCTACGCATTTCTTCACCTTCATCAAGAGTCCAAGTAGGATTTTCTGGAGGCTTATTTGGTGTAGAAGTTCCCTTTTTTGGTGGCATGTTGGTCAAGTATCACTTTTGAACCTTGATTTTGAGGTGGTTCTGCTAGACAATATTTCTTTTGTTGCATCTCCCAAGTTTTGGTCCTTCTGGGTATGAAACTTTATTTTATGTAGTTCTTTGATATTTCTTCTCTGCAATGCCACAGGTTTGTTCAAAATTGGATGTGCCAAGTGGAATTTACGATAACTTCCCCACAACTTGCTAATTTTTGTCCTTTCCAGGAGATCTCACTTGTATAGCGTGCCTCGCACAAAATAATTGATATAAAATTTTGAAACTCACACCAGAAATACTACATACTATCCATGATCCAATAAACCAGTCCCACACAATTTGGATACTCTAGGAAGAAGTTATGATTGTTTTACCTAGAACACCTTCTTGAGACTAGTCAATAGGACTAGTCAGATACCCTATCTTACACAAGGTGTATCTACAAATTTAAGATGACCCAGAAGCTGAACGTTTTATCATAGATACTTAGCTAATTTTTGTAAATAGTCTCCCAATTTCAGGGTCTGAAATGTTACAAAGAAGTTTTTATAGCGAAAATTGCACAATGACTCAGTTCAAAATGATTCTAGAACCCTATCTTGTACAGGATGTATCTCTGAAATTATAAGGTCTCAGAAGCTAAATTTTGAACCCAACGTACCTTGAGCCATATAATAAATATCCTCCAAGCTGTTCCTTTTGAAACATTGTGGAAAAAAAGTTATAGTGAAAATTCCAAGGTTTCTCGGATGTAGCAGCGAAACCCCAAGACCTTGAGCTCTGATACCATATGTTAAGAACCAAATATCAATATAGCATAGAAAAACCT
Source organism: Picea engelmannii (assembly GCA_009831015.1). Taxonomy (NCBI): domain Eukaryota; kingdom Viridiplantae; phylum Streptophyta; class Pinopsida; order Pinales; family Pinaceae; genus Picea; species Picea engelmannii. Next base: position 123,403 of record ML819623.1, read on the forward strand.
CAGAAAGAGTACTCAATGCCTTGAAAAACAGAAAAATTCAGATAATAAGCCTCTTTGAGGGGGCAACCTCCTTTTACCCCACTTAAATGTTCAAGTACAGGATGATTCAAAATGAAAATGTCTCCTTGGTATATATAGGAGACTAGGAGGTATAATTACAACTAATGGCCTAAAGCCAACATAAATAAAATAACATTACTAATATAATATGCCCCAATTAAGGGGTAATGAGCCAACATTAGGGCTTAACATGTACTACAAGAAGCATGAAGATCGAGGTGGATCTCAGTGGTCATCCACCTTTTCCAATGAATCAACATTTCAAGCATATGGTTTTGATAAACCATGATATTCACCCTTTTGATGGGGAGTAGAATGTAATGCCATCTTCATTTTTTAATTACAGACATCATGTAATGATTTCCTAGTGGCCTTATGTACATTCTTACAACATATCTTTAATGCATCATATCCCATTAGAACTCCACATTTAATCGTGCTCAGGCTAGAGTAGTACTGGGATGGGTCACTGCCTGGGAATTCCTAGTATTTTACATTCCTATGACATTTTATAAACTTAGACTAATTTATCCCACATGCATCATGGGTGACCACCCAAGAAATCCTAGTATTTTACATGCCTATGGCATTTTATAAGCTTAGACTAATTTATCCCACATGAATCATGGGAATTGTTCTCCTCTCACTCTTTCATATATAATTGAGGTGAAGGAGGCCCTTTAAGAATGTAATGGAGTGTGATGTAAAACTTGTTGTGAATGAAGCGTATCCAACATCTATTTATTTTCAGAGATAAGCTACCCCATTCTACCAGTTTGTGTTCTACATTGTTTTTCTATCTTATTTATTAATAGAAGTTGGGTTTCATTGTATTTTTGTGTTCTTTGCTATATTTTTTTTTATTTCTTTTCATTCTCATTATAATCTAGATCACATGACAAAGGAATGAGCAGTAGAGAATCATGATAGCATTGAGGCTCAAGACAAGGAAGTAATTGAACTCAAAGAGTCTGACCAAGAGCAGCCATGAAGCAGGGACAAAAAAACTTTACACAAAAAGTCCAGGTATGATTTGCTTTCCACTCCACCACCTAGTAATAACTTTTCCACTTATGTTTCAAAGGAATTGAATGAATAATTTAATCATTTTGAAAACAATTATGAAATACATTATGATATTGAGGTTGAAAATGAACCTGAAATTGAGCTTGTTTCTAATTCTCATAAGGAAAGGTGAGTTGAAAGGGTTAAGAAGTTAAAGGAAGAACTCAAGGAGATAACACTCCTTGATAACCATATCAAGTTAGAAAACTCATCCTTAAAATTTAATATTGCATAATTGCAAAGAGATAAAGAGCAACTAGAATCTCAAAAGAAGTTCCTTTCAACTAAAGTCAAAAAGTGGTATATGCAGAGCAGGCTTAGTAGGATTAAGATCATAAGTTTAAGGACCAAAATGGAAAAGAAAAGAAGTGGACATGGACAAGCCTCAAGTTTGAACATTCTGATAGATTCCTCAAACAAAACCTAAGGAGGAAGGGGACTGAATTTTTAAAATTTTGTGAAAGGAATAGAGTCATTTTGGTTGCATGAGGACATGCAACATCTTATGTGTGGGGGAGATGTTGAGTCCTCAAAATGGACTCATTTTTTCACTTCTTTATCTTTTATTCCCATTCACAGGTCTATACCTATGCCTCGTTTATATTGCACTTTACTCCTTTTTTCCACTTAAACATGCTCAGCTACATAATGTATGCATTGAAGAGGGTTAGAGGTAAAATTGCCTATTCTTATGTTTATTCCACACTTTTTAATGAAAAATTAATTTAATTAATCATTATTATAATGAGTAGCTAAAACATATTTCAATTGTGTAGAAACTCATATTACAATCCTATATCCCATTACTCAAATGAGTTATGCAGTAGATTTTTCCATCAACAAGGTTGCGATCAGCATTAGACGAAACCAAGACATCTGGGAAGTGTTAAAAGGATCCACAAAGCTCATCCACCTGTTTTTTTGGCCTATGGATCTTCCAGCATGGAGCAAGGGAGAAGTAAAAGATACAGTTAACATCTCCACCTATCATAATTGTGCAAGATTGGTTACAACAAATCAAGGCACGGGATAAGAGTGCGATTGTATTTGAGAAATTCATGAATTCTACCATGAATTTCTCTATTCGTGGATCACTAAGTTTAATCCAAGTACCCACAATTTATCCATATCACATTTAACAATCTCTGTATGAGTTATTTGATAGGAATTATATCAATAAATACAATGGTATGGATTTGAGTGATCGTGTTATTATTGTATAAATACTAGTGATCGGATCCTCAGAAGACAATTATCATTACTCTACTTTGTAATCAAATTGTTGTAAAAACTATTTGTTGATTAATACAAGTCTCTCATTACTTTCATTTTCATGATTTATTAATCTACTCTTTATATAAATCACTCCTACTCGGTTTATCTAGATAGTGTTCCCCGAATCAGGAGGGCCCCCTATGGAGGAGTACATTATTCCTTTCATTTTTGGTATTGTTCTTTCATTCATTTGAATTTTTGATTCTTAGTTTTGTTATTTATTGTTTTGCAACAAACGCATTGTTGGAATNGGGGGGGGGGGGTGAATCAATATTACCTTTTTATTTTTTAAACAATTAGTAATTACTTTGTTATTTTATTAATCGTCACTAAATTATCAATGGACTTGTATTTAAAATCAATTATATAGATATAATTAAAAAGAGTTACAAGGATTTATAAAGAGTAGTCTGAGATTGTGAAGGACACCAATCCTCTTTAGAGAACCAACTCTTGGAGACACAAATCCCCTTATTCAGGGCACAAACCTAGGAATCACCAACTCCTTTGTTTTAGGGCACCAACCCTAGGAAGAACCAACTCGTATTTAGGGAACCAACCCTAGGAATCATCAACTCCCTTGTTTTTTAGGGAACCAACCCTATGAAGCACCGACTCCCATGTTTTCACACTTTACTTACTAAATGATATGAATCCTTTCTTTCTCCTCCCTTTCACCCTCACTGCCTAAGTATTAGCAGTTTTTCTTCTTGGACTTTGCTTCTGCTTTTGATCTTTTGATATGGACTGTAGAGACACTTTCTTCTCACTATTATTTATTATTTATATATTCTTCCAACTGGTGTGAATTTGAACTATTGTGTCTTTTGACAATGAACCATTGTACCCTTTCATTTAAATGATAATATTAAACTTTAAAAAATATCATTTTTCCTTTTTATTCTTTACTCATAATGCTCATGTTTTAACTCTTCTTTAATCATGACTGTGTATTGGCTCATTAGTCTATAGATATCGAATTATTGTAAATTTGAGTCTTAATCAATAGCTGCTCCATTCAAACCAAAATTCCCGTGACCGCGAGCTTGAAACCACGAGCTTATCCATTCCAAGAATTGTTCTGTTAGTGCTTTATTATTCCTCCCCTATTCTTCTACATGGGACCGTATTCAAACTCTAAGGGATTATTTACTTCTAGCCCCTTTTGCTTCTTTACCTTATCACGTGACCGATGTTGGAACCATGCTCTCATGTGCTTCTTCCTTCGAGACTTCCCACCTTTGTAGTCATTCAATTATCTCGAAGTACATTTCGTCAAAGTACGTATACTATATTCACTAGTAGATTAGATGGTCAATATTTAATATTCCATTGGACGGACAATCCTAGCTTATCCATAGGATACAAACAAATAGATGATCATGAGTTAATTTTCAGTTGAGCGGATGGTTCTCGTTCACTTCAAGACTTTGGTGTTTCACGACTTCGACCTTTGTAGTCTTCCAAATATTCTAAAGAAAATTTTGCTGAAGCGTGTATCAACACTCCTTGCTTGATAACCTTCAAATGTACAAGATCTAGGACTGTAGAATTAGGCACAAAGGAGCTCTCGCTCTCCAGTTATTCAGATATTCGTGAGTCCAAGACTCCGGGATACTCAAAATTTGAAGTAGTTCAATCCCACTGGAGGCTTACCTACCGAATAAGTCATAAATTTGTAGTTAATGATTATTGTTGGTTTTTAGTACTCCTTCTGCTATACTCCCACTGTACTCAATCGAATGGTAAAAAACATTCTTGAGGATCTTAGATCAATGGCCAAATTTGAGTTCGGTCTTCGACGCTTCGGGAATTTTTGATGATAGGAGAAGCTAGATATCCTCGAAGGTTGTAATCTTAGACTGACATGGAGTTCTGACATCACCTATGATTACTTGGACCCTTGGTGAGTCTGCCACGTGTCACCCTGATTTGTGAATTTCACAGACCTTATGTTCCATAGGTATTTTGACACTTGTCATCATCTGATTCAGCCACATGTCCTTGCTGATGTGGTATTGATGAGATGGATCTCCTAACATGTCATATTTCTTTTTCCTTTGGATCATTACTCTAGATCAGATGATCTAGTTTTCACTCGATTTCTTGATCTAATGACCCTCATTCACTTCTAGACTTCGAAGTTTCAAAGATTACCCTATCTTTCCACTTTATGTCGATCAACGATCAATGTGATTTCCCATCTCTTCCTTTGATCTGACAGTTAATGAGAGTTTGTGACTTCGGGGCTTCAGCCTTAAGGTATTCCTACATGATTCAAACTTCTTTTCGTCAGAGTGGTCAGCGCCGGCATTGATTGCCTTCTTTCCTTTAGTGTGATCCGACAATTGATGTTTACTTCACAATTTTGGACTTTTCAAGACTTCATGTCTTATGGGGTCCTCTTATCCTGTCCTTCCACCTGAATCTATTTGATGATCAGGATAGGTCCAAAACTAATGTAAGGGTTGTTGTAACTCGATCCTTTACAAGGGATTCTTCTGTGTAGGATCGGGCTTCTGCATGACCTATTACGTTATCTCTCCTGAGATTTGATCTCATCACCTACACTCTGTTGACACCAATGACAATATCATGCCACTGTGTCCAACATTCCCCCCCTTTGGCATTGATGGACACCTTTTCTTTGAAATATTTCTATTGTTTATCAATTTTCTCCCCCTTTGACAACAATGATAGAAGGGATCTTTCTTCGCTCCCTCTGTGGTGAAGCTCCCCCTATCCATGCACCCATTTTATTCTAATGCATATTTTATGGTTTTAATGAGGTATGTGAATTATTCCCAATTTCTGTTGAAGATTTTCAAAGGTACTCCTGGGAAAAGGTTTTTTGAATATGTCTGCAATTTGTTCTTTGGTGTCCACATACACTATTTTAACCACTCTTTGAGTAACCCGATCTCTTAAGAAATGGTATTTAATTGGGATGTGTTTGGTTTTAGAATTCATTATTGGATTTTTAGAGATACTTATGGCACTAGTGTTATCACAATTAATAGTAATGGGATCATGATATCTTATTTATAAATCTTCTAAAGTTTGCTTCATCCAAAGAACTTGTGTGCAGCAGGATGCAATGACAATGTATTCTTCCTCTGATGTGGATAGTGATGTGGATGATTGTTTGTTACTTATCCATGCTGCTAAACATTTTCCTATAAAGAATTCTCCTCCAGTGCTTTTATTGTCATCTATACTACCAGCTCAATCTGCATCAGTGTATTCATTTAATGTAAAGTATTTTTTTTTTGGATACCATAATCCAAATTCTAAGGTCCCTTTAAGATATCTGAATACTATTTTTAATTCTTTTAGATTAGTTTCCCTAGGTGTAGATTGAAATATTCCCACTAGTCCTATAACCTGCATGATGTCAGGTCTAGTTGTTGTTGAGTAGAGAAAACTTGTTATCATTGATCTGTACATAGTTTGATATACTTTTGGTGAATCATCATCTAGCTTTAGTTTACATCCAATGACCTTGGGAGTACTTACTGGTTTACTATCTTCCATTTGGAATTTCTTCAACATTTATTTGATATTTTGGTTTGGGAAATAAATATTCCTTTTTCTGATTGAGTGACCTGTAAACCTAAGAAGAAGGACAGTTCTCTCACAATAGACATTTCAAACTCTTCTTGCATTTCAATTGCAAATTTCCTGCTCATTATAGTAATATTACTCCCAAATATGATATCAACGACATATACTACCACAACAATCATATTTTGATCTTCAATGTTGATATATAAGTTGTTTTTAGTAGCCCCTCTCTTATATCCTTGTTTTTGTAGGTATTGATCTATCCTTGAAAACCATGCTCTTGGGGCTTGCTTAAGACCATATAAATCTTTCTTTAGCTTGCACACATAGCCTTGATTTTATGATAGAATGAATCCTTCTGGTTTTTCAACATAGAATTCTTCTTCTAGATTTCTATTCAGAAATGTTGACTTGACATCCATTTGATAAATCTTGAAATTCTTGAAGCATGCAAATGCTAGGAACATTCTGATAACTTCTAGTCTTTCTACTAGAGAAAAAGTTACTTCAAAATCAATAACTTCTACTTGTGCATATTATTTGCAAACTAATATAGCTTTGTTCTTTATAATCTCCCCATTTTCATTTAGTTTGTTCTTGAAGATCCACTTAGTTCCTACCACATTTGTGTCCTTAGGTATTGGAACTAATTCCCAAGTCTAGTTCCTCTCTATCTGGTCAAGTTATTGATTCATTTCCTTTGTCTAGTTTTTAATTTTGTTGGCTTCTTTAAATAATTTAGGTTATATCATAGACAACATTTCCTATTCTGAGTCAAATGCAAGTTTCCTTCTTGTTTCTACTCCTGCATTTTTATCTCCAATGATTTGACTCTTAGGATGATTCTTTTGAACTCTTTTCGATGGAGTTTTTGGAAAGGGAGTTTCTTCATTTTCTTGTTCATCATTATATGGTTTATTTTCATGTTTTTCATTATCGTCATATTCTTGTTGAGATTCTACATCATCATCTTCTTGATGAGATTCTTTATCAATTTTTGATATGTCTTGGGATATTCTCTTCTTTAGTTTTAGATCATCTATATTTACATTGGCACTTTCCACTATCTTTAGTAGTCTAACATTATAACATATGTATGATTTCTTATTAGGTGAATAACCTAAAAATATGCCTTCATCAGATATTGGATCAAACTTTCCTAAATTATCTTCATCATTCTTAATGTAACATTTACTTCCAAAAAATCTAAAGTGTTTAACATATGTTTTTCTACCAAACCATAGTTCATAACGAGTTTTTTCATGGTTGGGTCTCAAATGATCTCGATTAAGTATGTGGATTGTTGTGTAGATTGCATCTCTCCAAAAAATTTCTGGAAGCCTGACTTCATTTAACATGGTTGTTGCAACTTCTTGAACTGTTATGTTTTTCCTTTCCACCACTCCATTCTATTGAGGAGTCTTGGGAGATGAAAATTATCTTTTGATACCATGATTTTCACATAATTGAATGAACTCTTTAGAGGTGAATTAACCTCCATTGTCTAATATCAAACATTTAATTTTTAGATATGTTTCATTCTATACAAGGACTTTATATGTTTTAAACTTCTCAAAGGCCTCTGATTTTTCTTTTAGAAAGTATACCCAGGTCATTCTTGTGTAATCATCAATGATCAACATAAACAATTTTAGTTCTGGTAGGTCCACATAGATCTGTGTGAATACGTTCTAATGGTTTTTTTGTGGAATGCTCTTTTGTTTTGAAGCTAACTCTTGTTTTCTTCCCTATTTGACAATGTTTACAAATAGAATCGAAAGGATTAATAATGTTTGGAAGATCCCTTACTGCATCCTTTTTGTTGGATTTGATTAAGTTGTCAAAGCTTGAATGTCCCAAAATTCTATGCCATATCCAACTTTCATATTCATGACTTAAACAATATTTTTCTCCTTCGTCTACATCAAGAATGTACACATTGCTAGATGTTCTTAGTGCAACTACTACTAGCTTTCCAACATCCTTTTTCTGATCTCACATTTCTGAGAATCAAAGGTAAGTATCTGAACTTGATCACATGTTTGAATTACACTTAGGATATTAGGCTTGATATTTTGTATGAGAAGTACATCTTCTTCTTTTGTCTTGTTATTCCCTAAACTAACAATTCCTTTTCCAAGTATGTTCGCTAACATATTATCTTCAAAGGTTACTTTTACTTTTTCTTTCTTTTTTAACTTGAGAAATTTTCTTTGATATCCAGTCATGTGTTTGGAACATACACTTTCTATATACCACTGACATTCTTGGTTTCTCTCATATAGGGCTACATTGCACTCTGTTTTCTTTATTTGCTTTTTCTTCCATACTTTTTTATTGTTGGGAATATTTATCCTTTTGTCATATTTTGATAATCTACATTCACTAGCTTCATGACCATAGTTGTTTCTTTTGTAACATTCAACATTGTGGTCTTGTAAGGGAGAGAAGGAGTTATAATTTCTTCTTTTTGCATTATCCTTATTATTTTCATATCTTTGAACATTTCTTGGATTGTACTTTCTATAAGCTTTGCAATGTATTGCTTTATGTCCAAATTTTTGCAGGAATAACAATAACCAAGGACGATATATTGATTTCTTTTAGAGGGATTCCTTATGATGATTCTATTCTTCTCGTCATCTATTTCTTTAGTAGGAAGTGCAGATTTTTGTTTATTTGGGATATTTTTCAACGGTATTTTTCTTTTCTTCTTATGGAGTTCTTAAGAACATATGGAAAGCTGATTTTGTCATTCTTTTGTTTTGTAGAGGGATCATATCCTCGTCCTTTCTTATCATTTGATGATCTCTAAATGCTAAGAACGTTTTTCAATATTTTTGAGTTGTTTTCAAACTTAGACTGAATATCTTCTTTTTCTAGTTTCCTTTTTAGTTTAACTACTTCATCCTCCAATATCTTACATATTTTTTTTTTTTCATTGAGTTCTTTAATTGCATGGATAAATTATTCCACGAGGTTCACTTCTTCTTCATCTTCCAAATGATTATCATATTAAGTTTTCATTCCCATAAATATAAGCTCTGACTCCTCTTCTTCAATTTCTTCTACTGATGCACTGTCTTCTTGGGTAAAGAAAGTTTTCTTCTCCTTGTAGAACTTTCTTTTATCTTTGGTTTTTCTTTTCTTCTGATATTTGAAGGTTATTTCATCATCACTTTCCTCCTTCTTAGGATAGGGAAATTTATTGGCAAAGTGCCCAATTTTTCCACAGTTGAAACATATTAGAGAAATCTTTCCTTTGTATTTCACAGTCCCTTTCTTGAGTTTCTTCATCAAATATATCTGATAACTCCTCATTGGTATTTTTCTCCTGCTTCATCTTTGTTTTAGATGCCTTAAAAGTTGTTTCTCCTTTTGATGGTTTTTCTTTCCCTGTTCGCATCTCATATGCTACAAGAATTCCATGGAGCTGATCTACTGTGAGTTTGTCAAGTTATTGTATATCTTCAATTATGGAAATTTTGGCATCATATCTCATAGGTAATGACCTTAAGATATTTTTTACAATAGGTTTATATGTAAGTTCTTCTCCTACCGCTCTGATTGATTTAACTACCTCATCTACCCTATGAAGCTATTCAACAATGTTCTCTTCTTCTTTTGTCTTCAAATTTTCAAATTGAGCTCTGTAGGTTTGTAGTTTGGCTTCCTTGAATTTGCTATCTCCTTCATATATAACCTCCAATTTTTCCCATGTTTCCTTAGCTGACTTACAATGCATTACCTTCACAAATATAGAATTTTCTAATCCTCCTAGAATGGCATTGAGTGCTCTTGAGTTGTCATTGCAAATATTCTTTCATGCAATATGTGTGGGTGGAGTAGTTGGTGAAATGTAATAATCTACAACAGATTGCCAAACATAAAAACCAAGAGTCAACATGTAGCTTTTCATTCTTATTTTCCAGAGAGCATAACTGTTGATACTGAGAGGGGGGTGAATCAATATCAAGTAAAATTTACAACCTTTTTCAACTTATACTTAAATCATTCAACTATAACCAATGAGTAATGAACAATAGTATAAGAGTTACACTAATACACCACAATACACCATGCACAATATATGAGAAATAATCAATAGTTATTGTTCAAGGGAAGTAATGTCTTCCAAAGGTAGCTACAACTTCCAAATGTAAAGGGAGGGATAAACCTCCAAGAAGAATATACAATCCTCCAATATCAAGAGAGAGTTAAACTCTCCATCCTTGCTTCACTTGTGTTGAACCAACAATGTCGTCAGCATGTGTGTTATCACTGAAATTTCGTCTGCACATGGCGACAAGAACTCCACATCATCAAAATAGCAATGAAGTCATTCATGGCACTGAAGTAAGTTCACATCATTCCATAAGGGTCAAAAACTATACAAAGTAACCAAAAATTGAAGTGCGCTTTACAACAACTTGATGCGCACGCACATGCACGGGACAAAAATGTGTTACTAGTGCATGCGCGCCCGACGCGTGCCTGTCAACACAAAAACCTACGCATCTGCTAATACGGCGCATTAATTGCATAAGTCGGCCTCCCGACTGCCTGTGGACCGGCCCCCAAGATGATTTGACCCTCGAATCAGATTCGGCTCTGCAAATTCGGCGATTTAATGACTTAAGTGAACCCTAAACAGGTACGTGTTCACACTTGAAGGTGGTTACGTGACCGCCTGGAGAAATGCTATAAATAGCCGTGAGGTTTCACTGTTTTTCCAGAGAATTCGAAGCAAAGTTACGCTGTCCAGATGATTCAGAGCTCAGTCTTTGACAAGAAATCCATCAGCGGCCTAACCCAGAGTTCTTTCACCACTCAGTTCAGTTCTATTCATTTTGTAAGGAAAGCATTGTGTTGAGGGCCGCGAAGGAACTTCCACTGGAGGGAGAGGGAACCCTTGTCTCTGTCTTCAGTGTGTGCTCTGGTTTCGTTAATATACCAAGCCTTGAAACCATTGATGACCCCCTTGTCTTATGTTTGATGTTTTTTTTTATTTCCGCAGTGTTATTTGCTTTCAGTTGATAGTTAGATTGTATTTAGTTTTGTTTTCTGTTAACCCCTTTGCTGCCACAGATGTTCTTCCCTGGTGAAACCAACAGGGCATGCAGAGCGGTCTCCATTTTTCTCACCTAGTGATCTTTTGTCCGCGAACAGACTGGCGACTCCGCTGGGGAGTTTAGGTAACAAATTCTCCCTCAATTGGGTTTAATTCGCTTTCCTTTTGTTGTTTTTAACTTGCAGGGAATCAAACCGGCTTTCGCCGACCTGTTAACCGGTCGATTCACAGCAGAATCGAGGGAATCGGTGATTTTTCTCAAGCGCGCGGGTATTCCACCCCACAGACGCACGCATGCGCTGGGATTAACATTTTTTTCCCGCGCGCACGCGCTTCTGTTTACAGTGACAACCGCACATTGGAACAAAATTTTTCATTGTAAGGTTTTGATGTGGGGAAAGTCAATTTCCTTTTCAAAAATGATGTATGCATGCTCTAAATACTGCACCACTTAGACCCCTCAACTTATAAAGGGGATAGTCGAACAAACATAGGCACTTAGGAGGATAAAAATCATTTTTCCCTTATTTGCTTTCAGCCACGTGGATGGCTTGTTTTGATTTATAATCTAAGTTGAACATCAAATTGTAATCACATCTAAACTCACATTCCGGACTAGAAATTGCAAGTAACAATATTGAGTATGCTCTTCTCTCGTGCCCTCAGGCGATCTTGAGAATCAGAAAAAGATTGCAAAAACGATCTCATCTCCCTTAAAAATTTCAAAACTTTTAGGAGAGGACAACGGCTCTTTCGAGACCCCTCTTAGTTTCATTTTTTCAAACACATTCTTGTAACGGTCCCACACATGCCCACATGTCAACAAAGCTAGAATAGTGTTTGAATTTCTGCTTTCTTAGATCAAAAAACTAGGAGAGTTTAAAGGTTTGTAACGGGCCCACACATGCCCACATGTTCAATCTAGGATAGTTTCCTGCTTTTTCTAGAT
>ML819624.1:0-29237 GCA_009831015.1 Picea engelmannii
GTCATGTTCTGGTGTGTTTTGTTCTAGATCTAGGTGGATCTAGGGAGATCAGTTAGTGTCTGCACCTACCGATTTGTCCGATAACACTAATCCCAGCACAGAGCAAAGTTCTCTAGTGACTTCTTCTTTAACTCCAACCTTCTCTATGAGTAATTGTTCTTTCTCCTTCTGAATTTGCACTCTATCCTCTGCGAACTTCGCCTAGAGGTCATATTTTTCTTGTTGTACAACCCGTTGTTGCTCTATGGATTCCTCGTTTGCTTGCTTTAGGGCCTATGTGGCATGTTCTTTTTCTTCCTGGACACGACAAAGGCGAGCTTCATTCGAGTCTGTTAATATGCGTAGATGGGAAGGCTCATCTCCCAACTCAATTCCTTTAGATGACCGTGGCATAGTAGACATTGCGTGGCTGGAGTAGAGGGCTTGTTGTACCCCTTTCAGTTCTGCTTCGATCCTATCATACATGGTCTATTGCTTTTCTTCACTTCTCTATAATATATCCTCCAAGGTGTCTGACACAACGGCAATGATGAAGTCAATGTCATCCATCGTGAGCTTTTGATTTCTTTCGTGATGTAGGTTTCATGGAGGAAACCTTTCTTTTCTTGGATGTCTCAGCCTCATTAATGGGATCCTTAGGTGGTGTTACTTCACCCTACTTTTTCTTGTCCTCTTCTTCTACTTCGTCACTGCCTCCTCCTTCAAGTGAAACTAAAGCAGCCTCTTATGATGTGTTTTTAAGCTCTTGTACCTCTTCCTTCTTCTTCCTTCTGCTACTGTCAGATTCATCAACCTCTTTGCGAGTAACCACAGGACTTCCGATGAGGTCAGGGTCGGACAGCTCTTCTTGGTTGACTGGTATAAGGAACTCTGCAAGCCAGTCCTTAGTTATTTCTTCCATGTCCTCCTCCGTGAGCTTATAGTAGGATTGGAGTTGTTCTTTATGTTCATTTGCATGTGTAGTGATATAAATAAAATGTCTATCTGTGCAAAACTTCGCAATGGGCCTGGACCTGTGCAGGGTATTCGGCGTCATGCAAGGGAAAGACTCAATAGCCCTCTTTAGTTGTAGGTAATATGTGTGGAACATCGTGTTTGACTGCCATTTCTTTTCCATGTCGCTTGAATACTAGATCTTAGTGAACTTCGCAGCTAGGGGTTCGGATGGCTCAATTTCAGGGAAGGTCACTCCTTCCGGCATTTCCCAAGAAATGAAGGTGATGAGGATCAACAGCCAAATGAAATGGAACTCATAGCCATGATCCCGAGCTTCACAAAAGTCTTGTTCTAACTGGTTGATGAGGTTGCTCTCCCAGTTCATTTGTATTCCTTCCACGTATTTTCCTGCGAGGTTGACGACAAAACCCATGACCTGCGTGGGTTTGTTTTTCCTTACTAGCTTACCAGCAATCAATTGGAAGGCTAGGCGCACTGTGCCATTCTGGATGGAGGATACCTTGTAGCCCTGCTTCCCCTTTTCCACATCACCATAGGTGTCCTTGATTATCTGTGCCAGGGCGCGGTCTGCAACCTTCCCTGGGTAAAAATCTTGTGGGTCTGGTCCTTACATGATTAATCCAGTGATCCTATGGATCATCGTCGGATCTACGATGATGCATCTGCCCAACCACATATAATCGCCATGGAAGCACGACAGCATGAGCTTAACGCACTCATTAACCTCCTGATTCCTTCGAAAGTGTGGTAACTTCATCATGTTGAGGATCGTGGACCTTGTGAGGTCCATGGTCCATGGGTGGGGGATTATCTTCGACTTCTTCCCCTTTGTCTTGGTCAAATACTTATGAGGTGCAAGCATTATGTAGTTTTTGCGATCGCCTAAGTTATAGTCATTGATATTCAATGTCATAATCTTATCCAGCCGTGGTTTGACTGCGTGTATCCTCTTCGGGAGGTACACTGAAATCAACATGTAGTCAATGTCCCTTGGGACGCTGCCATGAATCACCGCACCAACCATAGGCGGGATGTAGTCGGGCAGGATTGATGGGATGAGATTCGTATTCGCCACATCATCATGATGCTTGGTCTGTTTCTCTATTGCAACTCGAGATGGTCTAGATCCACGAGTCGTCGACGGGGATGCTTGCACTCATCGTGCCGATGAAGCCTAAACTCCTGTGGACATCACCTTCTCAGTCATGAGGTTGATTAGAATTTCGTCGACGGACTTTTCTACTGCGCTAATGTCACCCGACATGCACGCTCAAGATTAGGTATCTCAGGTCGGTGATCAAAAACTCAATGTAATAGAATGGGTGGTGAGGTCTCAATAGGCACAACACGATAACAATGAATGATCTATGGGCTCAGATACAATTCACAAAAGTGTTCTCGTTGAAACATTTGACGAGATAAATAGATAACATCGTAATGGATCCCTCCAATGGGTAGGAACACCTCAATGCAATTCCATACATTATGGGGCGGTCTCAACGGTCCAATGGCAAACATTCTGGCAATAACTTCATTTATATCCATTCTGGAGTGTTGATCTAACAGTCGGGACACCTCCAAAGGTCATATCGCTCTGCCATGGTGAAGTGCCAATCTGTGTTGTTCTGATATTCTAGCAATGTTCAAGTTCTATGTACCTTCCTTCTGTGAAGTCCTTTCTGGTACCTCTTGTAATTTTTCTAGCTTAACTTTCTTCTTAATGAGATTTCTAGCCTTCTTCCCTGTGATATGAGTTACTAGGTTCCTCTTTCCTTTCTGCTTCTTGTCTGTACTTAACATAGTAACTCCACGCTGATGAGATTCTTTCATAGGGTTCGAGGGTAATACTTCTTCTTTTTCTGGAGTAGGTTCTCTACTCTCTTGCATGGACAGGTGTTTCAAGTCTGCCTGCACTCTTTCAACTTCAACAATGAAGTCTCTAGCCCTAAGTAGCTTCGACTTGTCCTGCTGCTCTTCTATTAAGCGTGTTATTCTCCTAGCCATGAAATCCCTTAGTTATTGTTTTTTTTGTTCTATAGCTTCCTCTTATTTTTTCCTTCTGACTTGATCTTTCTCAATCCAGGTTCTTCCTAGCAAAATAGCAAATGGAGTGTTGTTCTCAACAAACTTAATGACCTCTAATTATTCCTCTGTCAAAGATCCATGAGAATTCATAGGTATCTGGGTAAGTCTTCCACATAGGTTTATCAATTTTCCTTTAAAGAATCATATTCCTCCCAGTGAAGGAATCATAGATGGCTTTCCCAAAATTTCCCAAGTTCTTTTTGTCATGATATTCGCTTGTGTTTCTGCATCCAATACACAGTCTATGTCGAGGTCTCCTATTCTTTTTTCTATGCACTCTTTCTCTTTTAAGATCTCTGATAAGTTGATGTCTCTGTGATTATTCAGGGTTTCTTTCATTTGCAACAGTACAGTCTCTGATTCTTTCTGGGGTTATATCATATCCTTAGTTTCTTGGCATTTCTCATGGTTTTCTTGTCTCATATTCTTCTTTTCAACTTTAGAAATCATTCTAGGGAAATCCAGAACTTCATGTCCAGTAGCTTTGCAACAAAGGCAAATAGGACCTCTACCAGGGAATTCCTTAGCAAGTTGTCCCGGTATTATACAACTATAAAAAAGAGTTAATCCTCTCTTTCTCTTGAAGGATCCCCAACCTTTCCTGTACTGCGCACTAGGATCACAGTGATGAACCTGCAAAAAAATATTTCTAGGATCCTTCATCCATCTGTTAGTCCAACAACTCTATCTATGCATAGGGATAACATATATTTCATTATTTCTATCAGATCTATTCATATCATATCTTCTTTCTACTAGTTGTGCCCTAGTATTCAGACTAGGACCAAATCTATTAAACATACCTAGATCCATTCTTTTCAAGAAAAAATTTCCACTTATCTTACCTTTATCAGAGCACAAAGCTTTAAGATCTTACCTCTTTTCTTCATATCTGATTCCTTTCTTAGCACAGATCTTCGCAAGTCAAGTATAATACTGCGCACTTAGGGAAACAGATCTACGCAGAGAGATTTCTCCTTTCTTTAGTTCCCAGCAATCACAGTTTCGGGTCCCAGCAACGAAACCATTTGTTGGCACAGAGGCAGACCCAAGGTTCAAATCTTCAACAACGCACCAACAAAACCCTAACTACTGGCCCTTTCGGCAACACCTGCGAAGCAAATGAAGTCTCACCCGAGGTATAGGCAAGGGTGGTTGTAAGACTTAAGTGTCTACAACCTAGCTGGGACATAGATATGTGATTACAACACTCTAACAAAGCACTTAGCAATTATCATTCATTAGTATTTAACCCTTGTTCACATCGCAAGTATAAACCCTAATTATAGAACATTGCAGTATTCAATAAGATATAACACATTCAATCACTTAGCATAGATAAATAGATCAAATCTAGCATTCATTCACATTACTAAGCACTAAGCTACTATATCAGATGCATCTAAACATACATAAAGGTAACAAAGCTAAGCATAAATCACATCAATCACACAGAGCAACCATAACATAGGATATACGTGGTTCACCCCCAGCATGGGGCTACGTCCACCAACTCTTCTTCTTCTTTATTATCTTCTGTCAATATCCTTACATGCACAGAACATCAAAACCAGCTCTGCATAGGACAAGAGATCTGTGCGCACCTCACCATATCCTCCTTCCTCGAGTAGATCTAGGCACAAAGCCTTACACAGTCTATGCACAAAGCACTACATATGACTTTCTCTTAGCTCTGGAAGTCTCAACATACAATATGCACAAAGCCTCTTACAATCGCTTGCACTTAGCATAGCATCGCATACACACACACTTACTTACATTGCATAGATTTATATTTATACTTTACAAAATAGGCCTAAGCATGGGTAAACCCATCGGCCGACATCCCATACCCGTTACATAAACCCAAAACCTAAAACCCAAAAAGTGCGCAAAAGGTGGCGAGATCCCATGATCTCTGCTTCGCCTGGCACTCCGTCTTCGACCAGCCTGTCGAAGTCCCAAAATTGGTCAAACATGACCAACGTTTCCAAAAAACCTAGTCAAGGGCCAACACCGTCGGATTGAATTAATGGAAGGATAGGATAAGCAGGGAAAAATGATTGAGAATTCGATCATCCGAATTTTCGTCATCCGTCGGATTGATCTAAGTGGAAGGACAGGATAAGCAAGGGTTGAGATCCTGAGATCTGAGATCTTGATCACCCGAGTTTCCGTCAGTCGTCGGATTGAAATAAATGGAAGGATATGATAAGAAAAGATGGAGAGTTGTTGGATTTAATCCAAGGCAAAGCTACATCGTAGAAAGATCGAGTCGTTAATATAAGATCTTGATCAATGAACAACATTTGTTTCGGGTCTAAACATGTGAGGAGGTTACGCTCCGGAGAAATCACTTCGAGAGGTTCATTTTGAGATTTTAAATCCTTGAAGCCTAGAGACCCAGAGAGCTGAAATACATTCTCGACCACTGGATCATCCAAAGTAGATCTTAGTCGTCAAATCATCCGAAGAAGATCTCAAGTGTCAGATCGTCCGAAGTGAATCTGGGTCGTCTGAACAAGAGCATCAGTTTGAGTTTTGAAATTCCCGAAGCTCGGAGACTCGAAGAGCCGAAATAAATTCTCGATCGCTGGATCATCTGAAGAAGATCTTAGTCATCATATTGTTTGAAGAAGATCTCAAGCGTTGGATCATCTGAAGTGAATCTGGGCTATCCGATCTAGAGCGTAAGTTTGAGATTTGAGATTTCAGAAGTCCGAAGACCTGAAGGAGATCTCGACCATTGATCGAGAAAGGGGATGTAGAACCGTTGATCTGGTTGAAAGGTTAAATTCCTGAAGTTGAGGTAGAGCCGTTGATTGAGAAGGACAGGTGTCTGTGGATCATTGACTCTGGAAGATTGGTGTACGGAAGAAAGCAAGGTTTGAGATTTGAAACTCCCGAAGCCCGGATCACGAAATAACTCACAGCACTTGATTTAGGGAGGTTGGATCTGATCCGCGGATCGTGAAAGAAAAGGTCTAAACCGTCCATTCAGGAGCACCGTCAATATCATGAGATCGATGGTCTCATCGCATTGCGGGGTCAGAACATGCTCGGGTCTTAATTTTTCGTGAGCAGACCGCAATTGAAACCATGGTTTTGGAGAAAGGGTACATGGAAGCTGGAGGTGGATTGCGGGGAGAAAAGAAATTGATCCCAAACCACTCTTGGACACACCCGCAATCGTTCGCTTATGCAATGGCATAGCCCGAGGTCACATGCGACAGGGAGCTAACGAGAAGAGAGATCGCACCCGCAAGCACGTGGTCATGTGAGATCATCACCCAAGGTCATATCAAGAAACAGAGCTAGCACTCACTAGACCGAGTTTGCGAAATGCCTATTGGTTAGGCATATGGTCATCGTCGATGGTCACGTGAAGGAAGGGGCTTAGAAGCCAAAGAATCCATAATTGACTGGCTGTAACTGACAGAGAAGATGAAGAGTTGTGACTGCCAGAGAAGACAAAGAATCTTTAGATAACGACCACTGATGATGAACAGATACAACATAACCACCAGGGAAGACGAAGAGTTTGAATCATGATCAGGTAGAGGACTCGACGTGAGGAAAGCATGAAGAACAGAGAGTATAGTGTGATTTTTCGATATTTATGGATGTGGGGAGGAGGAGAAGAGGTGTAGTACCTGAAGTGGAGATCATAGGCACAATGTATAGAATGCAGAGGCAGCAAAGAGCATAAAAATATGAAGAGAATCTCAACAGAGGGGGTTGCGCGGAGGAAGAAAAAGAGCAGAGCATAGAATCTAAAGAAGGCATAGGATACATGGAGTTGCAACAGACCATATCAGAGACACAACAAGTAAGTAAAGTTTTATATCTCAGGGTGGTAGGGTGGTGCTAGGGAGGACTGTTGTCCTCAGAGTTTCAAGTGGGTGCTTGAACACAAGGAGATGTAGCTTCCATCTGGTTGCAGCCAGAAAAACTAGGGTGGTAGGGTGGTGCAAGGGAGAACCATTGTTCTCTGTTATACAAGTTCATGCCTATGTGACTAGAAGTTGATGCTTCCATTCAGTTGGTGTTGGAACACTCAGGGAGTTGGTGCTTCCTTCTAGTGGGTGCTAGATAAATCATAGGGTTGGTGCTCTCTACAAGTTGCAACTTGTTAAAGAAGAGGTTGTAGCCTCATTTTGAGTTGGTTCTCAAAGATAGATGATGTACAGAACATAAAAGACTGCCTATCATTCTAAGAATAAGAGGTTTTCTTCCTTTGTGGGTTTCCTCATGAATATATGCCTCTGTGTATATCATGTGTGTGATTGATGTTTATTATTTATGTTGTTCATGACTTGCATAATATTGATGATCACTTGGATAACATTAATAATATTTCAATAGGCATAAAATTGTTTAAGCACAGTAACAACTGATTCACCCCCCCCCCCTCTCAGTTGTCTTAGTTGTATTAGCCTCTAGATTTTCCTTTCCTTTTTCTAGTAACATTTTGAATTTATCTTTGACTGCAACCCTCTCTTCATCCTATGCCTTTTGGAGGTTTTCCTTGGCCGGTTCAGTCTGTATTTTTTCTAATACTTATTTAAAAAATAAATCCCCTTTGAAGAGGTCTTCTGCAAAGTTCACTTTATGAACGACTTGTTGTGTGAGATTAACCAATGTTATATGGTCATATACTATATTATGAGGATCATGCCCCTTTGAGCTCCCTATGCACAAGAATAATTCCATAGGGGATTTGACTTCCTTCTCAGCATGGGGTTTGATGGACATAGTATATCTACCTACATTCAGTGGGAAAATTGACCAATATTTCTTGTTTTTCTCTAATATATAGGTTGTAAGACCTTTCTCTATTGTTTTATATGCGATTTCTCTGGATAACAACTTGTCAGGAACATACTTGGGAAAGATATGTGGTGGAAAAACACTTCCATACACCCTAATATAGGTATAATATTTATTTACATACCAATTTCCTATATCTTTTAGGGTTGTTATGGCTCCTTGGGATATTTTGTGTGGGTAAAACCAGAAAATCACTTTGTACATAGGGGATAAGAAGTAGTCACATATGTTATAGAGATACTCCTTTTAATTCACATCCCATAATTCAACTTACTAGATATGAACTGGAGGTTGACTGGGGGTCCAACTCCATTGAAAAGTAGAGAAATTATGTGTAGAGCATATTTCATCAATAAGATATGTCGTCATATAAAATAGAGGGTTTTTCATACCTATAGATTCCTTATCCTTGTTGAAAATGTTGAAAGCCAAGATGTTTTCCTAGTTGAACACTTGTCCAGCCTTCACCACCGTATACGCCATCGAAAACCATTCCATTCTTAAGTGCGTTTTGGTTTCTTCACAATATAGTTTGCAGATCATTGTGTTCAACAATCTCTATGGTCTCTTCAAGTATAGTGTGAGGATATGTATTTATCCCTGCTTAACTTGTCTCTCCTCCCTAACGAACCATTCTTCCATTAGCTCTTCAAAGTCTTCATTCTCTACCTCGAACTTATTGAAAAATTACACATCCAATGATATTGTAGGTTCAAAGTTTTATATCTTACCCTGGTATTTGTGGGCTTCAAGGAAGAAATTGAAAATTTAGACTTGTTAAAGATGGTGGCCATTTATTTTTGTAGGTGGGTAAAACACCATCGTCCAACGAAATTGTAGGGGAAGAGCATCGGGTGAGCTACCAATGTGTGAATCTTGCTTCTTCCGATATTCCGATATTCATCTGTGTCTTCGTCATCAGATGGATACTCCTTGTTTTGAAATATTCAATAGATTTCATGATATCTTGGGGAGTACTCTCCTCCATCAGTGAAATTGGTCTTTGCAATTGTTATAGAATCCAAGCTGGCAATAGGTGTAGGCCTAGTAGCTTCCATGTTCTTTTCTTTCTTGTTCTTCATGCGATACATCTTGTCTCCTAGGTATATTTTTATACAGAAAACCAATATTATTCACTTCTCAACTGGTTACAAAAAGTAATAAATTAAAAACATACAAGATACATGCCCATCTGCTTGAGGCTTTGGAACAATTTGAGTTTATCCAGCTAACACGTATGAACATCTACACTTTCACAAGTTCCTCATAGGTAAACAATATATCGATTAATTTTATATCAATAGTTTTATGCTTAACTTCCCCCCCTTTAACACGTGTAATAAATGTTGGTGTGTTATAGCTTAGACCCGGTCAGACTCGTACAACTCCCATTAAATTTGTGAGGAAATATTTGTGCTTATTACCATTGGTGTTTCATTAGATCAGTGTCCTATGGGAAGAGTGTGGATATGCTTCTTGATCATGTCATCATAGGGGAATTTATAGGGGAAATTATTTCGAAACATTTGACGGCATCAAACTCTTATGACGACGATTACTTCTAACACATTTGTTTATCTTCGAGAAATGTGCTAAGGGCGTAGGTAACCAATTAATTGGCAAGGTTTTATGTAATAATTTATTTGTGTAGACCATGTTGTGTATTATTACCCTTATGAATTTAGTTTACCAGCTTGAGAAAATCGTCATATGTCGGAAGGCAACGTGAAGGATCAACCCTATAGGGTTACAATATCGTCGTCGGAAGGATCTATCGGGATGATGCAATATACCATATGAAAGATATGATCAACATGTATCGACGAGGTATCTTCCCGACGATACAACCCGGGTGATGGATAGTTTTACCGATAACGCAAACGAAAACCTTATTTCATTCTTTAACGACAAAGCCTTACTCTTTAGAATAGGTGTGCCAATGAAATGAGGCCACGTAGCATGTACGATGTTTAGTAAAGACATGTGCTTGATTAGACTAGAGTGCATATAATTGTGCTAGGGTCCTGCCTTATCCATTATACTATGATTGGTCTTTGAAATGTTTAAGGGATAATATCCTTCTAACATATGCATACAAAGAGATTCCCTATTGTACCATACTAGACTTGTGTATGCAATCGTCGTTGAAAGATTTCTCGAAATGGGGCATAGGGAGGTATGAAGGAAGTGCCTGTTATCTATCCCGATGATGAAAAAAGGGGGTTGCTCGAAAATTTCATATGTATAGAGTATATGAGATATAAGGTGTAGGATCCACCTTCATACGCTTACAACAATTGGTTTAGGAAGAATTCAAAGGCTAATCTCCCCCTGACATGTGTGTATGAAACAAAGGATCATGGAAAAGGTATATGGCTTCTTGTGTTGAATGAGATATCATCATTGGAAGGATCGACCAGGGAATGCATTCTCATTAGGTGTGCTTCCCCTTTGATACCTACACTCGTCGATACAACTTAGACTATGTTTTTGTCAGATAAAATGGTTGGGAGATGTATACATTGTGACTCCAACAAGAAGGCCTGACAACCCTAAATCAACGATAACATGGATTATGGGATTGCATATTATTGGAGAGGGGATTCTTGGGAAGGGATTAAAATTCATCTAGAAATGTAAAGGGGACCAATGATCAATGTAACTTGAAGGGTTAAGTTCTATTCAATCTTTCCTTAGATCAACTTCGGAGATTATGTACACAAGGTAGTTTTATGAATGAATAGTTAGTTAGGTTAGTAGTGATAGGTACCTTGCCGAAGCTTTAGTAGGTGGGTGCCCACTAAAATGCTCCAAGCTCAATAGTTTTAGTCAGTTGTTATGTATGTCACATAACAATAGTTTTAGGGTGCCATATTGACTATGCTCTCATCCTCAACTTTAATGGTCCATGTGTAATTGTGGTTGATACACAATGGTAGTTGCATCCTCTCCACATAATGTTTTCCTCCACCTGTCTTCATGTTTGTTACATGGTGGTCGATACACTCTTGCTACATGCTTTAAATCTCATAGCTCTGTCACTAGATCATAAATATCATGGTTTTGGTTATCAACCATGGGTATATACATGCTTTCTCCCTATGCCATTTCCAAAACCCCTTATTTATCTCTTCCTAAAATGAAAATTGAGCCTTCAATGTCCATTTTGTTTATTTTCAATACATTTTGGATGACGCAGGGTTATCAAAAATTAGCAAATGAAGACAACAAGGTCGATTACCACCTCTAATATGGATTACTCTACAATATGGGGAAGTTGTGTGCCAAAGGAAAAAATAGTACAATTGATAAGAGAGACCCATAAATCCAAGGTTGTTGAAAATTTCAATGTTGGGAAGAGAGTGGACAACTTATAAAAGTATGTTTATTAGCCCCAAGATGCATGAATAAGTAGCTAATTTTATACAAGATGTATCTTGTGTTGTAATTCTAAGCTTATAATAAGTAATATCACTTTAGTACTTTTAATCAAAATTGAAAATTATAAATTTATATAAAAAAATTCAAGAAAAAAAACTTTTTCTCAATTATGTATCACTTTCATATTTTTTTATGAAATTTTATAGTAGATAATATTATAACATCTACAATATCTTCAATAGATGTTTCCTACGTATCAAATTTAGTGGGAAAATTCTTTAGATTAAAACAATCAATTTTATTTAGTTGTCTAGTTGTCTTTAACTTTTAAAGTTATGCATATCTCAAAGGAAGGTTGGAATTTCATGGTCAAAATGTTCATCATTAAGAATTTGGCTGGAAAGTTTTTTATTAACTGACTTAAAATGGGTTAGTTTATTGATCAAACATATTTTTGATGTTCAAATAATTTTCCAAAATGTTCAAATAATTTTCCTATTATGATGTAAATTCTAATTTGTAATTACATGTCACTAGTAACAAATCACAAGTTGTTACTAGTTTATGCACATACAAAAGCAAGGCTGAAATTTGATGGTCAAAATGACCATCATAAAGAATTTTGGTTGTGAAATATGGCTAAAGTGTTTAATTAAACCACTTAAAAATGGGCCAATTCATTTACCAAACATATTTTTGATGCTCAAATAATTTTTCAAAATGTCATTAGTTTTTTATTATGATGGAAAATGTAATTTGTAATTACATGTCACTAGTCATGAATCACAAGTTGTTACTAGTTTATGGAAATACAACACCTAATCATAATCTATATTTTGGCCTCACGGAATGTCACATGGGTTATAGAAGGTCAAGGAGCATCCTCATGCCTACATGATG
This sequence comes from Picea engelmannii, assembly GCA_009831015.1. NCBI lineage: Eukaryota > Viridiplantae > Streptophyta > Pinopsida > Pinales > Pinaceae > Picea > Picea engelmannii. The sequence continues at coordinate 12,154 of ML819624.1, forward strand.
TTGGTTTGTTCAAAATTCAAGGTATTCATTCCTATGAAATCCATTGGATCCTAGGGGAACAAATGTGGCCAATGTGACCCTACCACCTAGAGTTTGGAGGGACGCAAAAAAGAGACATAAATAATTGACTAGTGATCCAATGACTATGATTGGATGATAAAAAATGAACCCGGTCACACCACATAATGGATGGAGGCCTTGAGTAGCACCAGGAAGACCTTGAGCTAAATTGGTAATTGATGATCACTAAGTAGTATTTTTTTTTTAATCAATAAGTATGTTAATAGTAATGTACAAAATGCTCAACTGGACATAGCATAAGTATCATAAAAAATCATCAACCTATAAGGCTACAAGGATGTGAATCTAAATCATATTATATAAAACATACATAGTTGAAGAGGGATATAGAACTCAAATTCAGGGGAAGTAGAGAGGAGTGTGTAAGTCATATTACAGGGGTAGTATATAAACTAGTGACTTTAACATGCCTATCATAGTAGATCAACCTATAGAGGGGGTAGAAATGCATTACCTTACATCGCACTAGCTGGGCCTTTATCTTTATTGATTTTTCCTTCCTTTATTTGAACCAACTAAGCCAAAAGAGATTTTATGTGAGTGAGGTCCTTATTCTCCCTATAGAACTCCTTGGATATTTGGTTGAGGGTTATTTATAGATAAGCTAGCATATCTTACATTGGCTCCATAAAGTTCTTCTTCTCATCTAGATTGTTAGAAAAAAATGATTTGATATGACACATCTTCTCAAGAGTATTTTTGAAGAGGGTTCACTAGCCTTGAGCATTCAAGGGGTTCTCCATGGGAAAATCCAAAGGGGTGTTGTCTTATGGGCTCTTTCTTTTTTTGTTGCAAGCCAATCATCTTCATTAATATTGGCTACCTATTTGAATGCCTCTTATAAGTGAGTCTACTTGAAAGATGAATGCATGAGCCTATTGTGGGATACACAATAGGGGGGGACAACCTTTTAAAATACCTCCTCTTCAATATCCTTGTCGCTTTCATCATCTCTATCAACGGTCATGGGAACATTGTGTTTTGGATGGCACCCCATAGGCCTAGGACTGTCTCCTCCTTTAGCTAGGGGAGTGGGGGATTTACCATTCATTCCTATCTATTCTTGTAGATCTAGGATTTCCCATATAAGAATGAGAATGAAACCATCCATGGAGGAGGGGAGATGAGTCCACAAAATAGAGTCTGATGAGTAGAGGATAGACCACAAATAGAATCCCAAAGAAAGACCCAAATCGAACACCATAGTGACCTTGCATGAATAAGCTAAGCACAAAACAAAGGTAGATGAGTAAAGTGTAGACCAAATGCTAACAAAAAGGAGAAAGGATTTAGTGTAAGAGGGTAGAATGATGGTTGATAACATTGTAGAGAGGGTAAAGTCATTTTTCCATCAATTGTGATGAACCATATCACAAGCATAGCACCTGTATTTAACTATTGAGAGGCTAACCCAACCATGATGGGCCATGGTCCTAAGGCTTGTTAAAGCCATAATTTCCTGGGTACATAAAATTATGGAGGAATAATGACGAATAAAGCTAGAGTTGGGGGATGATAAAACTATGAATATCCCACACTCCAAAGTCTAGATCCTACTTTGCTTCATGATCTCACTAGGGTACCATAATAGTACATCCCACCCTTTCCATGGTACCTTCTTCATCTTACAACCTCTATGTGTCCTTGACGCTTGTACTGATACTGCCATCTAGCTCACCTATGACCCTATTTTGGGTGACTACTAAGTAGTAGTTACTTGTTACTAGTTGGACCAATTGGTAGTTAAGTTCATTCTAGTGGATAATATAATAATACTCAGAGCCTCATCTATCATCTGATTTTAGTCATAAACAGTGGCATTGGTGAGTTGATAACTTAGTAGTTGTTTTGTCGTAAAGTTTGGCTTAGTGCATTAACTCTCCTCAACCACTAAATTTCAATTTGAACTCATGATTGAATTGCATTTATTATTGTACTTTCCATAACATCATTCATGTTTTGGAATTGGGAATGGGATGCTAAACAATACCTTTCAAGTTATGAGTTTTCAAATTGGGATGCTAGATAAGGCAAGGCAATGTGAAATGAAATGTTGATTTTTGCACAAGTATTTAGATAATCATATTTGGTGTAACCATCCAATCGTTTGGATTTCAAGTGAAAATTGATAACTTCTACTCAATGCTATAAATAATCCAATCAACCCATCACCCATTTTCCCTCATTTTCTCCACTTTGATTGAAAGTGAGAAGCATAAAAATAAAGGTTCAACTTGTAATTTGTGAATCATGTTTATACAAAGAACTTATATGAAGTTTCAAGTAACTTGCAAATATTTATATTAATTTATTTTAGTTTTTCATGTTTTATTTTGGATCTTTTTTCCTTCTTTTCTCTATTTTATTGTTTTATGACACTAAAAAAATATACCCTATATTACCCCTTTAAAACCCTTTTCACATACCCTATGCAACCCTTTAAAATCTATCTACATTACTATAAAAAAAAATGTAAAAGGAAAATGCTTTGAATTCTAGGGGCCTCATCATCCACCATTTATTAATGATTCAACTATCATCCATTATTAATTATAATGTTAAACTCCATTTTTCTTGTATTTACTATATTTAAGATCCACCATCCTGTAATTATTATTCTTATCATTCATATTCATCCCTTTCATCCTATTTGATGGCTCTCTCAACATTGGGATCAGATACCATCATGTGCTTGTGAGAAGGTTGCACAAAACTGACAATAGAAGACTAAACAAAACAACCATGACAATAACAATAGTTAATGCACCCACGTCCATGGAGGGATTAAACCTTTTGAATTTTTTAGCTTTTAAGCAATATTTTTTTTCTTATCTTAAAATTACCGAGCTTTATCTACTATATACAAAAATAGTTACAACATGTTGGAGAATCTGCCAACAAGGAAACCAAATCCCTACCCAAAATATTTTAGCCAAGTTTTCAAACATACGGTCCAATTTTTTTAGCTTTCAAGCAACATTACTAACAACACATTAGCCAAATGTCAAGCAAATTAATAACAACACATTGAAATAACTCTATAAATTAAAACTTCTTTAATATCAATGATAAATATTGTTACAATTTCTTCTTTTACTTTTATCATAAAGTATAAATCATAATTTTAAAAAAAAAAAAAAAGATATATCTTATTATTATTTTTAAATTTATAATAAAGTTAATTATTTTAATTAAATTTATTTTGAATTATTTTCTAAAATTTCTTTACTCTAATTCATTATTTATAAAGATGATGTTGCAACTTCTACTTTTGTATTTGTTATTTATTCTTTCTATATAAATAACAATAACGTTTTATTAATAATGCGTTATAGAATATAAAAATAAAAATATTTTAATTTAAAATTATAGAATAAAAATTATCATCGTAAAACAAAAAGACAGAAAAACAAAAACATCAAATAAATAATGGAAAAAATCCTTGAAAAGATTAATATCATTTTAATATTTTTATCAAAATTATAGAACTCAAAAAACATCATTTTAATATTTTTTAAATCAAAATTACAAATTTTAGAACTTTCATTAAGTTCTATACATCTCTTCCAAAAAAAATAATTACAAATTATAAAACTACACATCTCTTCCCCCAAAAATATACAAATTATAGAACTTTTATAAAGTTCTATACATCTCTTCCAAGAAAAATAATTACAAATTATAGAACTTTTATAAAGCTCTATATTTCTCTTCCAAAAATAGGAAAAGTTCATTGTTTCTAACTTTACCATACAACCAACCTTGAAAAGTTTCTAACATTTCTGTGAATTTTTTTGAAACTTTTTCGGTTTCTATGGTAGATAAGGTTACAACTTCTACATTTGTGTTTACTCTCTTAATTTTTTCTACATTCTCCAATATCATTGAACAACCATATATTCTTAGTTTTTGCAGTCTAGTGAGAGTTACATAACTTTCTGGCAAGGTGTTTAATACTTCACATTTCATCATGGTAAATAATTTAAGTAAAGGCATTGAATTCACCTAATGAAAATATCTCCAATAAAGAAAATGCCCCATACTCACCATATTCTTTAGGAAAATTCTTAAACTTAGGACAATTAAAAATATCTAATTTCCTTAACCTCTCAAGTTTATGTAGATTTGGAAGCTCTTCCAACATATAAAAATTAGACAATTTAAGATGACTCAAATTTTGAAAATCACATGAATTACTCACCATTTTAACCACTCGATCACATACTGAGAATAACCTCGATATAGATATGACATTTTGAGACATAGCTATGAAATTTTTTTCTTTTACATGGTCTACATGGAACCAATGTTCCTTGTATATGGTTTGAATTTGTTGACTTGGTGTTCTGAGTTGTTCCTTGTGATGAAGGGTCTCAATGACATGGGCCAATAGGCCGCATGTCCTTTTAGTGATCACATTTCCATTTTTAGGTGGACCTATTGATGTAAGACCCTGCAATATGAATTGGCATGGATGGTCCTTCCCACAGTTTCCCTAGGTATTGAGCCTCTACTCCTCTCTGACACCCATGATGATTTCACTAGTTCATGGGGTGATATGTATATCAATTTGGGAAAGGGATATAGTAGTCACACATGGATGCTATTCATTCGATATCATCTTTAGATCAAATGGTCTATGCACTATTGCAGTCTGATCACCCCAAAAAATCAATGGAATGAGTAGAACAATGATAAAGATTTGATTCAATGATGTGTGTGAGGATGTTTGACACTCCTCTATGTCACCTCTAATCCTCTTCCCCACCATATACTCATTCCATGAACTAATAAAAAACTCCAATTGTCTTCATGGGTTCCATATCGGCTATGAACTCATCCTCAACTTCAATGGTCCACAAGTAATTGTGTTTGATACACAGTGGTAGTAACTTCCCTTCCACATAAGTTTTTCCTCCGCATGTCTTCATGATTGTTATATGGTGGTTGATACACTCTTACTACATGCTTTAATTGCAATAGCTTTGTGAGTGGATCATCAATATTGTGGGTTTGGTTATCAACCATGGGTACATACATGATTTATCCCTATGCCATTTCCAAAACCCCTTATTTATCCCTTCTTAAAATGAAAATCGATCCTACAATCACCATTTTTTTTTATTGTCAATCCATTTTGGATGACATAAGGTTATCAAGAATTAGTAAATGAAGACAATAACTTTGATTCCACCTCCAATATGGATTACTCTACAATATGGGGAAGTTTTGTGCAAAAGGGATAGATAGTACAATTGATAAGAGAGTCCCATAAGTCCAAGGTTGTTGGACATTTCAGTGTTGGAAAGAGAGTGGACAACTTGTAGAGGTATGTGTATTAGCCCAAGATGATTACTCTACAATATGGGAAAGTTTTGTGCCAAAGGGAGAAATGGTACAATTGATAAGAGATGCCCATAAGTCCAAGGTTGTTGGAAATTTCAGTGTTGGGAAGTGTAACATCCCTCTACTAAGCACGTGTTATCGACTTATTCTTTGAGGACACTTGCGTGCAAGTGATCCGATTATAGTACAATGTTATTTGTTTCGACTATGTATTTTCATGATGATGTTGATGGGTTGTGATTTATTATTACTTGATATATGTATTGACAAATGCTATTGACAATTTTACCTGAGTGTGCAGGACACATGACAGATTATAGATGTTGATGGCATCAATGGACCTCCTTGGACTCTGGATTGAGTCAGGGAGTGGATTTTATTGGTTTGGTAATTTCATTTTATACATATGTAACATATGATTGATTATAGTATGATTTTGTATATGGATCATTGACAGTGTTTCGTTGATGGATGCAGGCTGACGAATGCTTGCTAATATGACTCACCTAAGGAGTAAAGGGGCCATGCATAAAAAACTGGATATTGAGGGAGAGGTGTGGCAATGTCCCTGTCAGATCCTACTAGCACTCCCATCGTGGCTTGAATTGTAGGTTAACAATTACCTAGTTCGAGAGGTCCACGATGTCGTGAGGGTAGACTGAGACAATCACTCACAAAGATTTCTAAGGGGAGCGTAATAAGGCATAGTCCTTATTCCTTAGAATCCCTTAGTCTCTCACAAGGTGGCCCAAATGGAGTGTTGACTCCAAGGGTTGGACAACTACCAAAACCAGTCAAAGGTGACTGGCACCCTCGGAGAATAGAGTTGTGTCCTAACGGGTATGTCGCGTAAATAAAACTTGAGTCAATGAATCTAGGTGGCCTAGAAAACCTTGAGAGAATAATTAAACCTTGAAAAAAATATTTAGGCCTTGCTGGATTTAATTAATTAATTAAAGAATGAATTTATTAATTAAGAATCTCAATAAAAGTCTAAGCCTATTCAAAAAATAAAGGGGAAGAAATTAAGCCTAAGTCTAAGTTTTTATAAGGAAACTAAACTAAATTATTAATTAAATTAAAAGGGATAGGTAAATCAAATTAAGAATTAAGGAAGTGGAATAATGTAAAGATTTGATTTCATACTCATATGTGCAAGAAAATACCAAATTGGATTTTTAAAATAAGAAAGGAATAAAGCATGAGGGTAGGTGTACACATAGAATGGTATCTAGAGTCAAACTACCACTAGTTTAACTAGGAGAAGACTCTTATTTTAACTCTAAATAAGATTTAGTAAGGCATCAATCATTAAATAAGAATATGGGGAATAAAGAGACAACTAGGAGCGATTTAAGGAGCACATTTGGGAATTGTGAGGGAAATTGACTTTTTTTTTTTTAAGTAAAAAGATGGGACCTGTTATATTACCATAAGCAAAATACAGTAGCCCTTTGTGATGCCAGTTGTCCTGCCTAAACAGGAAACCAGGACAACTGGGCATCCCTTGCAATGTGTTACCCAATTCACAAAATTAACAACATTAACAGTGCATCGTCCTGCCCGAAGGAAACCAGGACTATCAGTCATGAAGATGGAACTGGATGTCATGAACTAGTTCTAAGAAAACTGATAGCTAACTGGCCCGAAGCCTAAATTATAGCAAAAAAATCAAATTCTAATCCTAAGCATCATTTAACCTTTGAGCCTGCGCGCTTGTCCTCATCCTCGTGCTGTCGCCATCCTACTGGAAACGCATAGGCATGCACGCATGTTGGGCATTGTCTCTTTGGAAGAGTTCTGGAGTGAGCCGCGAAGAGCAGGTCGAGTCTCTGGTCAATTCATGTGAGGCAGAAGATCTGATCATCCAACAGACTCCTCACTTCAAAAATGAGATTGAGGTATCCCAAGTCAGCGAAGAGTGGATGGTCCTGGTTGTGGCTATCGATTGACCCCTTTGTAGTGGTCTTTCCTGCTTCATGATGTGTGTGCGCTTGTTGATTGTGTGCTTGCAGTGCTTCCTCCATGGGTGGTTCAGGAGGAATCTCCTCTTCGACATAGCAAGTGGGGTAAGGCTCCTCTAAGCTGGTGGATCTGGGGCTAGGCAGAATGCTTGCAGGCGGAGGCTTGTTGTCTGGACCAAATTCCAAAGGTGGATTCCAGTTATCCGGCACTGTGAACATAGTGTGCTCGGGGACGTTCTCCAAGCCATCCTCCGGGGTAACTTCTTCCACGTACGCCATAGGAGGCGTTCGTGGTGTCTTTCTCCTTCGGATGGTTTCCATTGCTATGGATTTCTCAAACTTCTTTTTCCTCTGGCGCCTTGATTCAGCCGTGTACCAGGCAGCTCCCCTACGCGGCTTTCCTCTCGCTCTGGGCATAGTGGGGGTCTGATAGATTGCCAGAGTTCTTTCCAGAAAGATCTCTTTGCTCCAGACCACTGACGAGGCCACAAGGTGTTGCCACTGTTCCAGTGGAGTGGAGGAGAGTCTGTGGCAATGTTGTTGTTCCTGTGGAGCGGAGGCTGAAAAGGGCGACTGGTGCTTTGCTCTGTCAACCTGGGCGATGGGAACTAATGCTAACATGATTGCCATGACCATTAAATCCTGCTGGTTAGTGCGCTGATGGCTGGTACCCTTCCCTTGTGCGAAGGGGTTCGTCGCTTGAATGCGCCTGCTCGTATCCATAGCAAATTAAAGTTGGAGGGGATGTTGGTCGGTAGATGCATTAATATCGCATCCTGGCTTGATCCCGTGTGGCTCAATTGCGCGACGTGTCACCCCATCTGGGGGAGGGAAATTGACTTTTAAATTTAAAATAAAATATGTAATTAATTGTGCAGGTGGGGATGTGTCAGTGAGGCAATTCCTATAAAGAAAATGGTCTAGATGGGAAAGGGATCACACTGGTTATTGTTAAAGTTATGCTGCCAAATTATTTTTGACTGGTTTTACTTGTGAGAGTTGGGATACCAAGATTGACTGGTTTTACTTGTGAGAGTTGGGATACCAAGATTGACTGGTTTTACTTGTGAGAGTTGGGATATCCAGAATTTTAATTTTAGAATCTGCTGCTTCCTAAATTGTAATCTGGACAAATTATTTATTTCTCTGGATTTAATTTGAGAATGAATTTGGGGGCTATAACCATAGCTTGACTTCCTGAGTGTACCTGCAATTATTTACCGTCCCTTCATTAAAGCTTAACCATTTTCAAATTCTATTTGTTGCCTGTTTTTTTAAAATTGAATTTATCATAAATTAGTTTTGTATCAAGGGTCGGATTAGGTGCCCAATCTAGGACCGGATTGAGTGTCAGATTGGGTTGTGAACTGATTCAATGACTAGATTGAGGATAATTTCTTTCTACATTTCATTGGGTCGAATTGGTAACTGTGTAGTTTTAATTCTTGATGTTTGTTCTTGAATTTCGATTGGCATTTGAGAAAAGTAAAATCGTGTACAGTTCTAAATCTAATTTATGATTTCAATAGAAAAACGATAGGAGGCTTTACTTATTAAATGCAAGTCTGTGAGTTAATGTTGGGAAAATTCCCTGTGTTTTGTATAAATCCGAATCCGAGTTGAATTCCATGCTTTACTTTTCTATGATTTGGAGTTTTGTAACTCTGTGTGACTGCTACCCCATCTTTTGAATAACCCATAAATTTACCTTTTGAGTGTTCAACTCCTCCTTCGATGTCTTAAATTTTATAAATCTAGATTGGGTGTTCTATTGGTTCATTGTGGAAGCTTCTGAATTTTGTCCTTTAGTTATTGTTGTCAAGGATTGCAAGTTTGTAATTGTGGTACTTCCATTGTTGTCTTTAGAATACAATCCCATAATTTAATCGAGTGATTATGTTTTGTTTATGTTTAATTTCTGAATTTTAATTTCGTAGTATTATAATTTGTGGAACGAATTTGGGGCCACAACAAATAATTTGACCTTCCTGAGTGCCTCTGCATTATTTATGGTCCTTTCCTTAAGGCTTAACTGTTCTGAAATCGATTCGCTGCTTGTAAATTTTTAAATTCAAATTTTTCATAAATTTAGTTCTGTTTCAAGGTCCGTATGGAGGGTCAAATTAAGTGTCAGATGAAGCATCGGATTAAGTGCAGGATGGAGGGACGGATTGAGGTCTGGAACAAATTTCAAAATTTTCTGCACACCAGATAAGGGGTTGGGATAGATTCCAGAACTCCTCCTTCTTTCCTTTCTACGGATATGTGATTTAGCCTCTGAATATTATTATTTATGGTCAATTAAGATTTGTCTTCCTAAATTTTTAAACGAATTTATGAGTTATCCCGTGAGTGCTTTATTTATGGTTGAATAAGTCTTTGATTTTCTCAATTCTTAAATGGATTGTAAATTAGTATTGAGTTCTTTATATATTGTTAAAAGATTTGGGTCTCTGTTTATTCTCTTAAATGGATGTGTAGGGTAGTTGACTTCTATCATTTACTTATTACAGTTGGTCTTCCCTTAACTCCTTTAATGAATTCTTAAGATAACAATTGCATCCTTGTATATGGTTGAATAAGATTGGGTCTTCCTCAATACCTTTGAATAGAATTGTAAGTTGACATTGGATTCTTATATTATTGTTGGGTCTTCCTTTAGTTCTTTTAATTGGGTTTATATGTCAACATTGGGTACTTCATTTTATTATTTAAATAAAACTTGATCTTCTTTAATTGTCCTTATATACGGATATGCAAGATAGCATATAAATTATCTTATCTAATTCTTAATTATGGGTTTGAAATTCTTATAGTTTCTTGCAATGGAAATGTAAGGTAGTCTTAGAATATTTCCATATTACTTGTTATGATTGAACCTCTTAGTTCTTTTAAAATGAAAATGGAAGCAGTAGACTTCTTATAAATTGCTAATTATGATTGATTTCTTATAGTTAAAGATGATACTTAAGGTGGTATTGAATTCCGTATGTGGTGCTTAAGGAAGACATTAAATCTTCTTATGGGATTTTATGAATGGAAGTGTAACTAGGATCCGAAGTACCTATGAATTCTTAATTAAGATATATCATGTTAGTAAGGTACATGGTTGAGTTACATAGAAGTTGTATTTATTGCAAATGGTGAAAACTTGGTTTGATGCTTGACCTAGACTAAGCTTGACTTAACAAGATACTAATGAAGATTGAATTAGATCTCTGCCCACTCCTAATATTGTACTTATGCTAATGGGGTTCTTATTAATCTTTATGTATTAATTTCTTATTCGAAATTACACTTAATCATTGTTTGAAAAAATTATTAAGTAGAGTAGATTATTAGTTTCACTATGATGAATTGATGATTAAGTACGTTGATGATTCTAGTCTTGAATAGCGGTGTATGATTGAATTAATGGGATTTAGATACTTCCTCGTTCCTCAGAACAGTCGCCGGTCCTGAGACCTTAAATGGTCAAAATCAATCGGATGAATCCTAGACTTGGGCATTGCTTATGTGTCTTGGAGGTCCTAACCATGTAGGATAGGTTGGGTGGGTAGTTTCCTTATGTTATCATTTTGAGATATGGTTGATTGAATAATAGTGATGTTGCTTTCTTTTGATTGTGATGAAGTTGATTGAGTACTTATAAATTTATGTCATGACGCATGTCACTTGTCGTAAAGTTGTTTGTTTCAAAAAAAAAAAAAATTACCTTTTTGTACATCACTAATTGTTGTCGCAACGGAGGGGTCATTACAGGAAGAGAGTGAACAACTTGTAGAGGTATGTTTATTAGCCCAAGATGCAGGAATATGTACCTAGTTTTATACAAGATGTATCTTGTGTTGTAATGCCAAGCTTATAATCATCAATATCATTTAGTATTTTTTTTTAAATTGAAAATTATGATTTTTTATAAAAAAAAAATTAAGAAAAGAAAAATCCCATTAATCTTAAATTATCATAAAATCAACTTTCTCAATTATGTATCACTTTCATATATTTTTCTAAAGGTTTATAGTAGATAATTTTATAAAATCTACAATATCTTCAATAAATTCTTCATGCGTATCAAATTTGTAGTAAAATTGTTTATCTTAAAACAAACAATTTTATTTAATTGTCTTCAACTTTTAAATTTATATTGCATATCTCAAAGCAAGGTTGGAATTTGATGGTGAAAATGTTCATCATCAAGCATTTTGGCCATAAATTTTTTTATTAACCAACTTAAAATGGGCCACTTTATTTACCAAACATATTTTTGATGTTCAAATAATTTTCCAAAATGTCATTATTTTCCTACTATGATTTAAATTGTAATTTGTAATTACATGTCACGATAACAAATCACAAGTTGTTACTAGTTTATGCACATAACAAAGAAAGGTTGGAGTTTGAAAATCAAAATGACCATCATTAATCATTTTGGCCATGAAATATTGATCCAAACTGGATCATTATATTGTTTTTCATCTATCTCAATCCTTTCAAAGTAGAAAAAATTGGAGGAATCAGCTTGCAGGGCCATTTTAGTGGTAAGTTCTAGTTTGGAAAATTGGGGTTTGCAACCTTTTGGGGCCATTTTGAGGCATAGATAAAAATGACATTTTGGGGGTTAAAAATTTAGTATCATAGCCAGGGTCCTGTGACACTATTCTACACATCGAGACCTTACCAACGATGCAAAAATTGCATCAATTGAAGCTTGTATGAAAAATTTATGCCTCTCACAAGTTGACCTACTGTGTTGACCACCATGGTACGAGAGAATGCGACGTCATCCCCCGTTACTCATGCATATGGGGCTAGCCACATATGTAATTTGAATAATATTCTAGAAGGTCCAAAACCCTATCAAAATTGAGGGTTGAGGAAGTCAAAAACCTACCACTAGATGGCTATCAGGCGATATTAAATACCAAGCCACTAGGAGGAGAAGGGGTTCCATTCTATAGTATTGTATTTTGTTCCATAACTTAGTAGAGCAATTAGGAGTGGGAAATTAGAGAGAATAACAGAGGGGGTTAATGTTCTGTAGCATCCTAACATGCCATAGGTCTCAGGTAAATCCATAGAAGGTGTCTTCTCCTTTGTACTTGCATTATTTCCATACCAGAGAAAAGAGAGTAGAGCAGCCTCACCTTCTAGTTGAGTTTCCTCCCGTAAGGATTTCCCAAAGCAAATCTTTGTGTCATTTTTTGGATGGTCTGTGATTGTATTTTATTGTTCTCTATTTTCCGCATTTTATCCATTTCATGCATAAGCAAAAAATCAATAACTAACTATTTTGGAATCTAAAGGAATTTAACCTTCATAGTGTATATTTCAACTTTAATTACTAGATATGTTGTGATGAATTGTTCCATTGGAATATCCATGATAGTTTATAGATCAAACATGGATAAAGTGTTTAACTGAACCACTTAAAAATGGGCCAATTCATTTACCAAACATATTTTTGATGCTGAGATAATTTTCCAAAATGTCATTAGTTTTGTATTATGATGGAAAATGTAATTTGTAATTGCATGTCACTAGTCANTGGATAAAGTGTTTAACTGAACCACTTAAAAATGGGCCAATTCATTTACCAAACATATTTTTGATGCTGAGATAATTTTCCAAAATGTCATTAGTTTTGTATTATGATGGAAAATGTAATTTGTAATTGCATGTCACTAGTCACTAGTCATGAATCACAAGTTGTCATTATTTTATGGAATTACAAGGCCTAATAATAATATATATTTGGGCATCATGGCATGTCATGTGGGTGACAAAAGGTCAAGGAACATCGTCAGGCTTACATGGTGCTAGTGAGTTTAAACTTCAAGGTATTCATTCCTATGAAATCTGTTGGAGCCTAGGGGAAAAAATGTGGCCAATGTGACCCTACCACCTAGAGTTTGGAGGGACGAAAAAATCAGACATAATCCATTAACTAGTGACCCAATGACCATGATTGGGTGATGCAACATGAACCTGAATCACACCACATAATGGTTGGAGGCCATGAGTAGAATCGAGCAAACCTTGAGCTAAATTGGCAATTGATGATCACTAAGTAGTAGTGTTTTTAAATCAATAAGTATTTTTATAGTAGTGTACAAAATGCTCAAGTGGATATCACATAAGTATAATTAGAAATCATCAACCTATAAGGCTACAAATATGTGCAACTAAACATACATAGTTGAAGAGGGATATACAAATCAAATTCAGGGGAACTAGAGAGGAGTATGTAAGCCATATTATAGGGGTAGTATATAAACTAGTGACTTTAACATGTCTATCATAGTAGCTCAACCTATAGAGGGGGTAGAAATGCACTACCTTAAATCGCACCAGCTTGGCCTTTATCTTTATTGCTTTTTAATTCCTTTCTTTGTACCAACTAAGCCAAAAGATATTTTATGTGAGTGAGCTCCTTGTTCTCCCTATAGAACTCCTTGGAGATGGGGGTGAGGGTTCTTTCTAGATAATCTAGCATATCTTCCATTCACTCCCTAAACTTCTTATGTTCATCTAGATAGTTAGAAAGACATGCTTTGATATGAAACATCTTCTCAAGAGTATTTTTGAAGAGGGTTCACTAGCCTTAGGCATTCATGGGGTTCTCCATAGGAAAATCCAAAGGGGTGTTGTCTTCTGGGCTCTTATTTTTTGTTGCAAGAGAATCCTCTTCATTAATTCTAGCTACCTCTTTGAATGCCTCTTCTAAGTGAATATACTTGAAAGATGAATGCATGAACCTATTTTGGTCTAAAAATTAGGGGGAACAACCTTTTAAAATACATCCTCTTTAAAATCCTCGTCACTTTCATCATCTCTATCAAAGGCTAAGGGAACATTGTTTTTTCGAGGGCACCCCATAGGCCTATGTTCTCTCCTCATTTATCTAGGGGAGTGGGGGATTTATCATTCATTCCTATCTATTCTTGTAAATCTAGGAGTTCCTAGAGAAGAATGAGAATGAAACCATCGATTAGGGAGGGGAGATGAGTCCAAAAAATAGAGTCCAATGAGTAGAGTATAAAACACAAATATAATCCTAAATAAAGAGCCAAATCAGACACCATAGTGACCATGTATGAATAAGATAAGAAAGAAAGAAAAGAAGACAAGCAAAGAGTAGACCAAATTCTAATAAAAAGATAGAAAGGCTTCAGTATGAGAGGGTATAACGATGGTTGATAAAGTTGCAGAGAGGGTAAAATCATTTTCCCATCAATTGTGATGAACCATGTCACAAACATAGAACCTATATTCAACTATTGAGAGGCTAACCCAACCATGATGGGACATGGTCCTAATGCTTGTTAAAGCCATAATTTCCTGGGTGCATAAAATTATGGAGGAATAATGACAAATAAAGCTAGAGTTAGGGGATGATAAAACTTTGAAAATACCACACTCCAAAGTCTAGATCCTACTTTGCTTCATGATCTCACTGTATGGTACCCTAATAGTACTCCCCACTCTTTCCATGGCACCTCTTCATCTTCCAACCTCTATGTGTCCTTGGCACTTGCACTTATACTACCATCTAGCTCACTAGTAATAATTACTAAGTAGTAATTACTTAGTAATTACTACTTAGTAGTAATTACTACTTAGTAGTAATTACTTGTTACTAGTTAGACCAGTTAGTAGGTAAGTTCATTCTAGCATGTAATAGAATATTGATCATAGCCTCATCTATCATCTAATTTTAATCATAAACAATGGTATTGGTGAGTTGATAACTTATTAGTTGTTTTGTCATAGAGTTTGGCTTAGTGTGTTAGCTCTCCTTGACCACTAAATTTCAATTTGAACTCACAATTTGACTTGCATTTATGATTGTAATTTCTATAGCATCATTCATGTTTTGGAATTGGGAATGGGATGCTAAACAACCTAGCTTTCAAGTTTTGGGTTTTCAAATTGGGATTCCAGATAAGTCAAGGCAATGCGAAATGAAATGTTGGTTTTTACATGAGTATTTAGATAGTCATATTTGGTGTAGTTATCCAATGGTTTAGATTTCAAGTGAAACTTGATAACTTCTATTCACTTCTATAAAGAAGCCAATCAACCCATCACTCATTTTCCCTCATTTTATCCACTTTGATGGGGAGAGAGGAGCATAAATGTAATGCTTCAACCTGCAATTTGTGAATCATGTTTGTACAAAGAACTTATATGAAGTTCCAAGTAACTTGTAAGTATTTATATTGATTTATTTTACTCTTATATTTTCTTTTGGATCTTTTTCCTTCCTTTTTTGCTTTTATTGTTTCATGGCACCCAAAAATATACCCTATGCAACCCCTTTAAAACTCTTTGCACATACCCTATGCAACCCTTTAAAATCTATCTACAATGTTAAAAACAAGTAAAAGGAAAATTCTTTGAATTCTAAAGAACTCAACATCCACCATTTATTAATGATTCAATTATCATCCATTATTAGTTATCTGAATGTTAAACTACATTGCATCACATGACTAACATTTTCAACTACTCTTCCTCTGCACTAATCTTGCATCCATGATCGAGTGTTTCTTGTATTCACTGTATTTAAGATCCACCATCTTACAATTATTATTCTTATCATTCCTATTCATCCCCTTCATACTATCTGATGGTTGTCTCAACATTGGGATGAAACACTATCATGTGCTTTTGAAGAAGGTTGCACAAAACCAGCCATAGAAGACTAAACAAAACAACCGTGACAATAATAGTAGTTAATGCACCCATGTTGGGGTCATAAGATATGACCTACATGGTCCTTCTTGAGAACAAATCCATTGGTCATGCTGGTGCGTTGGTCTAATGGTCTGAGGGTCCATTATCTATGGAGAGATTAACTCTTTTGAATTTTTTAGATTTTAAGTAACATGTTTTTAAACTAAAAATTATTGAGCTTTATCTACTATATACGGAAATAATTATTTAAATATTTTAACCAAATTTTCAAACATATGTCCAAGTTTTTAGCTCTCAAGCAACATTAATAACACATTAGCCAAATGTCAAGCAAATTAATAACAACGCATTAAAATAACCATTTAAATTAAAACTTCATTAGTATCAATGATAAATATTGTTACAATTTCTTCTTTTACTTTTATCATAAAAATATAAATCATAATTAAAAAAATAAAATAAAAGATATTTTTTATTATTATTTTTAATTTATAATAAAGTTAATTCTTTTAATTAAATTTATTTTGAATTATTTTCTAAAATTTGTTTATTATAATTGATTATTTATAAAAATGATGTTGCAACTTCTACTTTTGTATTTGTTTTTAATTTTTTTCATATACAAATCACATTGAAATTGGTATGCTAGATAAGTCAAGGCAATGTGAAATGAAATGTTGGTTTTTGCATGAGTATTTAGATAGTCATATTTGGTGTAGTTATCCAATGGTTTAGATTTCAAGTGAAACTTGATAACTTCTATTCACTGCTATAAAGAAGCCAATCAACCCATCGCTCATTTTCCCTCATTTTCTCCACTTTGATTGGGAGAGAGGTGCTATAAAGAAGACAATCAACCCATCACTCATTTTCCCTCATTTTCTCCACTTTGATTGGGAGAGAGGAGCATAAATGTAACGCTTCAACCTGCAATTTGTGAATCATGTTTGTACAAAGAACTTATATGAAGTTCCAAGTAACTTGTAAGTATTT
>ML819624.1:58804-81670 GCA_009831015.1 Picea engelmannii
AAAAAACCAAAGCCTCCGGATAGATCTCCTTTTCAAATCCCAGTTGATAAGGTGGTGGCCTGGTTTGATGGGGCCTCACAGCAAGGAGGTACTTTGTGTGGAGCCGGGGGTATTATAGCACTAAGCACTCACACCATTATTCGATGGACGTTGAATGTAGGCCATGGATCCAACACAAAGGCGGAACTCATAGCTGCTTGGGCTTCGCTTCTCCTGGCCAGTCGCCATTCCGACACCTTACTCCTTCTGGGTGACTCCAAGATTATAATCGATTGGTTGAATGACTTGTCAGATTTCCATGTGGCAGCCCTACTTTGTTGGAAAGATAGAACCAAGACAGCTATCTCACTTTTCAGCAAACTCACCTTTCAGCATATCTACCGAGAGGAAAACTCCGAGGCAGACCTCCTCTCGAAACAAGCTTTGCTCCTCCCTATGAGTCAACTTAGATTTGCCTATTGGGAGGACGGAAATGAAGGCCCTATCTACAAGATCAACCTATGACTGGTTTATTCATCCTTGGCAGTTTTGTTAACTGGTATTTCGATGTAGCAGACATGCAGTCTTGTGGTATTTGCCTTGTTTGTGAGGCCTCAGTGTGGATATAGATCGGGATCTATTTTATAGCAATCACCGCTCTGTTAGCATTTATGCTGCTGTAAGAGAAGTCGACTTGTAAACTTTTATATCCATTTTGAATATAAAGAGTAATTTTTTCTCGTGGAAAAAAAAGAGAATGTGAAATTCGAGAACGTGAAATCCATACCCGATATTGTGTTCTAAAGTGGATATATTGTCAAGTATGGTTCCCCTCAAAGTGGAATGTAATTTATTGATTTCTTATCATTTTTAAGACGTTGGATCATAACATACCCATATACATAACCAATGCTTCTTCTTGATACCCGATATTTTCTTTCTATTAATTATTGACTTTGAATGAGATTTACAAACCACTAACGATAAGGAGAACGTGAAATCCGTACCCCATATTTCCTTCTTTCAACTATCACCACTCGATCAATCAACGAAACAAAATGCTTTCCAGGTTGGGAAGCAACAAAATGCTTTACACGTGGATATCAATCAAGCATAAGGCATCCCATCAAAGAGTATCAGTCAAAGACAATCCTTTAGATAGTACATATCATTTTGATTTAATTTGGTAGTTAGTTTAATATTTATTGATTTTTTTTTATCAATTTACTAGATCTTTGAAATCTTTTTTATAAAAATAATAATGAAGTATTTTTTTATAAAAATAATAATGAAGAAAAATATGTTTAAATAGTATTTTTTTATAGTTGTATTTATAAATAGTAATAAAAATATGTTTAATAATTGTAGTAACAACATATTCACAATTAACTATAACTAACTAGTTTTTATTGAGAAAAAAAGTACTTGTCAGAAATATATTGTCAAATTTCTTAAATATATTAGGACCATTTTCATAAAGATAAATTTTTTTATCTCATAGTAATTTTAGTAGTAACTATCTCACAATTAACTATAACCACCATTATAACTAACCAATATTCGCAATTAACTATGACTAATCAATTAATTAAGTAGTTTTTATTGAGATGAAAAATGTATTTGTTAAATATATTAAGACCATTTTTATAAAGATAATTTTTTTTTATCTCATTAATTTTAGTAGTAATTATCTCACAATTAACTATAACCACTATTATAACTAACCAGTGTTCACAATTAATTATGACTAACCAATTAATTAAGTAGTTTTTATTGAGATGGAAAAAGTATTTGTCAAATTTCTTAAATATATTAAGACCATTTTCAAAAAGCATAATTTTTTGTCTCATAGTAATTTTAGTAGTAACTATTTCACAATTAACTACAACTACCATTATAACTAACCAATTAATTAAGTAGTTCTTATTAATTTTACTAGTAACTATTTTACAATTAACTATAATCACAATTATAACTAACCAATTAATTAAGTAGTTCTTATTAAGGTGACAATTTGTCATAATACATAAGGAAAAGATAATTAATATAAAATTTTAAAACAATGATTGATGTTATGTGTTTATATCTTATTAGATTTCATTTTCAAAATATTGATCACACTACCAATTTTCTTAACCTCTTAACTCAACAAAATTATGGTAATCTTGGAAAGCTTCGCTTAATGCTTTTCACAAAATTCTAAAGAATCACAATTAATCACTTACCCTCTTAAGGTCCGATAGACCAATTAGGTCTTAGTGGATGTTAATCATCATCATCATATTTAAATTTATATCTTATTTTTAAGTTATTATTTAATTATATATAATAATAAAATATATTTTAATATTGATTTTTTTTTTAATTTATGATTTTTTTATATTATATAATTTTTTATTTGAATTTAAATAATATTTTATTTGAAACCTAAATTATCTAATTAAGTGAAATTTTTACAAGTTTATAAAATGAATGTTAAAAAAAAAAGAGATACAATTATTATATTATTATAGTTTAAAAATGTAATTTCATGTTTTTTTTTAACTCTTTATAATATAAATAATGAGAAAATTATATTATATAGTTGATTATATAGGGGGTCCTTTGTCTTACAAACAAAGGGGTCTCATACACCAATTTAGTGTGGCCTGGCCATGACTTTAAAAATAAATTGTTATTAATTGTTATTATTATTATAGTATAATTATTATAGTTTAAAAATAAAATATGATTTTTTTGTTACTCTTTATAATATAAAATATAAATAATAAGAACATTATATTAAATAGTTGATTATATAATAGTATGGATTCATTTTAACTCAGTTTTTAGAGATGCAAACCTTTAATCTTTTTTCAAGTTTTGCACTCTAAATAAGGTTTTCATCTCTTCTAGGCTTTTGATAAATCAAGAGTTAACTTTTAACCTTTTTTCAAGTTTTGCATTCTAAATATGGTTTTCACCTCCTCAGTGCCTTTGATAGATCAATGGTTAATATAGATCTATGATGGTTAGAGTGGTGGGTGGTCAATTTTTTTATAAATCATCAACATTATATATATGTTTATGGATAAGATTAATCAAATCACTATTTCAATATTCTAATAACCATAAATTGTGGCGTACACTAAAAGCAATGTATTTAATGTTGAAATCAATGCATCTATTCATGAAATCAATATTGAAATATTGTTTTTACACTTTCAATATTTTAACCATCCTTTTAAATGGTATCTCCACAGCCTAGAATAAATGCAATGCATTTAATGTTGAAATAAATGCACCACATTGAAATATTGAAATCTAATTTAATTTTTTAATATTAATTTAAAATGATTTCAAAATGCTTAGTTGTAATATTTTTATTTAAATTTAAGTCATTAAGATAATGACATTAATTTTACCATTAATTTTGTATTTTTTTTTTTAACAAAAACGGTTATAGGTTATATTAATGGGGTGGACTAACCACAGATCCGATTACAAAATGGCCTCGAATTTCTTCGGTTCTGTCTTTCTGAACCATTCTACTTCTAAAGCTATAGACTGGAGAACTGAACTAGTTCCTGTACGTCTTCTAATGGAACTGGATTAAATTTGAGTGCCGAAACTCCAGTCATTGTTTCAGCATAAGGCTCAGCACTGTTTCAGCATATGTCTCAGCACTGTTTCAGCATTTGTTACAGCGGTGTTTCAGCATGTGTTCCAACACTGTTTCAGCATGTGTTCCAGCACTGTGATTCAGCATCTATTACAACGTTGTTTCAGCATATGTTCCAACACTGTTTCAACATATGTTCCAGCACTGTGTTTCAGCATATGTTCCAGCACTGTGTTTCAGCATATGTTCCAGCACTGTGTTTCAGCATATGTTACAACACTTTGTTTCAGCAAATGTTCCAGCCATCCTTCGCACAGCCATCTACAATTTTTACACGCTTCTGTCCTTTTCAAGGGATACAAATTTTTGTGGGGTCTCCGTCATTTATGCATAGATCTCCTTGGCCCAGGAGGCAGCCTTTATTGGCTAAAGCATTTGCTTCTTTGTTTAAGTCCCTAAGTATATGGTAGCAGTTGAAGGAGGTGAAGTCCTGGAGAGTGTGTCTTAGTCTTTGCAGGTTCTTATTTAGTCCAGCATCATTCAACTGTCCTCCCAAATGTATCATTTTGATCAAGATTTCGGAGTCTCCGAACGCTTGTAGATTCTGGTGGCCTCTTGCCTTAGCTATCTGGCAAAATTTTATTAGACTCAAGATTTCTTCTTGGTTATTAGTTTGTTGTCCAAGTCCCCAACTGAAGGTTTCTAGCGTTGTCCCTTCGTTGGAGTAAATGATTCCTCCAGCTCCCACTATGCCAGGATTGCCCTTGCAGGCACCGTCGAAGAATGCTGTAGTTATTCCTTGCTTCTGCCACCATCTTTGGAAAGTGTCATTATTGTCTCTTAGCCTCCATTTTGTTTCGGAATGGGTTTTTTCAATGCTTTGGATCCTAGTAGTGAGCATAGGGTTACCAAGCCAATTCTTTTCTTCCTGCTGCAGCGAGATATCTATTTTGTGGGCTTGAGAACTCAGAGTTTCTGAGAGGAGACCTTTTTCTTTCGCTGCTACCATGCTGGGGGTCCATGCTATGTTGTTGAAGATTTGCTCGTTTCTTGCAAGCCATAGTTTCTATCACACATACTTAGGGGTGGAGATCCAGATTCTGGCCCAAAGTGTTTTCATTGAGAGCGAGGGATAGCTGTCCTTCCAGTTTGTGAAAAGATCTACAACAGAGATGTTCGAGGGGACAGCAACATTGAGGCCATGGAGGCTTTGAATGAACTCTTAGGTTCAGGGGAAACCCTATCTCCCTAGGAAACCTCATCCTTCTATTATTTTGGTTGTTGATTGACTTCTTGTTCTTCATGTAACCCTAACAACAACACAAAGTATGTCCAAGGAATATGCAATTCCCTTAAAGAAAAGAGAACCAATATTTTAATGAATCCCTGGTGGTAGAGGATTCTATGATTCGATTCTGGGTAATTCTGGATTCTCTTAGACATTTTAGTTAGGATTTTAAGCAGTTAAAAGGGGAGGTTTAGTTCCTTGTCACCGTTTAAATGCATGAGGAATCTAATGTGATAATAGTGAACGACTGAGAATATACCTTCTCCCATGATATATATTTGAACTGCAAAGATAATGCCCCTCCACTCTTATTTAATCCACGTAATTGAGATGCCCTGGCTCCAATCAGGGTTTTGGTGTTCTTCCACTAGAAAATTATTGCATATTTCAGCTGGCAATTTACCTTTTTCAAACCATCTCTCACCACTGATCGGGAGAGTGCATGCCCCAGTGATGAAGTGCTTTGTAATATGGATGGTGGTATCCCTGAGTTGAGTCTGGAATCCATCGAAGTTTTTCACGAAGATTAGAGAAACTCTTGTGTGATGTCCATTAAAGGCGTATATGAAGTCAAACCATTCTCCTTTGATAAATATATCCCTAATTTTTGGTATAGCTTCGAACAGTTCGAGCCTTGTTGGATCTGTTCTGTTCAATTTCCAATGTTCTCGGGGTGATACCATCATGACTTAGTTTCTTCTATGGAGGGTGGTAGTCAAGAGTATGTGTTGTTTCGGGTTTACTTACCACCTATAATTATAACTACACACAACCCTGCAATAATCTCGAGGCACAAACATGCATGATCTTAGCACGGAATTTGTAATGATAGTTTAACAAGGTAAACATGTGCATGATCTTGAGTGCAAAAGAGGATGCAAATGCATGTTGGGCGCCAACACACTATTATTTAAACTTTTAAATATTTTTTAAAACATTAAAACCCATAAAATAGCGCATGTCTGTTGTTTGCAAGAATGGGGGCATTCTTGAAATCAATATCTTTTTGCATCAATAGGCCTAAGTTATCCTTTTTGCAACCCAACATTGATATAACCATGGTGATATGACTTATTTAATTCAAATCATGACTTGACTTAACCTTATAAAGAGCAAGGAACTAATAAAAAGAAAATAAAGGATGATAGAAACAAATGGAAATGACTCAACACATCATGAAGAAAGACTAAGTAGAAGCTAGGTTAAGAGATGGATGGGCTAGTTGGAGGAATAGAAGGAAGAGGTGTAGACATAGGATTTAACACATATTATCCACGTGGGTTATGATCAGACACTGCATATTTATCTTATATATGGTCAACCGCCCAACTGTTGGGACATATTTTTGGCATATTTTTATTTAAATGATCGAGGTAAGGCATGCTTCTACCATTCAACTGTCTGAATGCTTTCTTGTCATTATCTCATTTCCTTCTTTTCTCTTCATACAACGCAACCCATGGTCTCTTTGCCTCCCTGTTGTAAAGAATGAATTTATTGATGGCATCAATTTCTAAATTCACTAATGTATACAGAATTCGAAACAAATAGTATGAGATCAAATATATATTATCAACTTCAGTGTAAACAATTTATCTATACAAATTTGACAAAATATAAGTGACTTACTCTTTATCAATCATTTTTCTATTCGTTTGAAGTATCTCCCCTTCCCTTTTGTCCTCATTCCATCGGTCATCCAAAACCATTTCCCCTGGTGTTTCATCAATTTTCTTGATGTACTCACTGGCATAATAAAACTACTCATATACTATGTACCCCTCTACCATAGAGACCTCTAGTTTTCCCCTTCATCGAACAAACCCCTTCAATTTTTTCATGTACCTCTCCAATAAGAACATCCAACGAAATGAGAGCACCCCAACTAATTCAATCTCATCAAGTACGTAAATTAGAAGATGGACTTGCAAGTCCATAAAACTTGTGGGAAATTCCTTCTCAAACATACAAACAATCTCAATTATCTCTCGACGCCATCGTGGAATGATAGCCATATGAATCTTCTTTGATATGATCCAATGTACAAATGCAAATAATTTTGATATGGCACGTTGCATTTCCTAGGGGAAGTCATGGTTCACACAAACACACATGAGCAAAGGATAATGACACTACAAAATAGACACACACATCATTAATTGTCATAAAACTATGAGTGCATAACATATTTTTACCGACAATATAGAAGAAGAATCATGTATTCAACATACATACCCTTAGAAGGTTAAGATGGTCACGTGGTTTAAACTCTGATAAATTCCCTTCTACAGTGAAGCAACGTCGTAGATTCGACCCATATAAAGTGTTGAAATTATTGTCATTGATGTCAAAGGATTATTTTTTTCATTAATGTCATATTACGGCTTTACAAATAAACACAACATTTCCAAGATTGATTTATATGTAGGTTTATGAGTATATTAAAAAAAAAGATGCACATGAAAAAGTAAAAAGTGAAATGTCGGTTTCAAACCCATGGACTTGGAAGACAATGGTATTTTCCAATGTATTTTCCCATGGTATTTGGAAAAGTGAAATAAAAAAAGGGGAATTAATTATTTAATTAATGGGTGTCATGTCTTTTTAAATTAACATGTCCCTTCATGAAGAGTTATGATGAAGTATAAAAAGATAAAATATTGGGAGAAAGTTTGTGCGTGAAAATATATTAATATTTGAAGAAGTGGATGAGAAAAGATTGAATAGCATTCCAAAAGGGGAGAGTTGCGAAATTAGTTTTAGGTCATCTTGGAATTTTCACGATAACTTATTTTGTGGGACGTCTTAGACCTCAAATTTTGAAGAAATGAATGAGATATCTCTAGATACATGTGATCAAAATTTCAGACATTGGTTTGCTACACATTCTAAGATATTCTCTGTGGAAGTTAGGGTTTGTGAATGCTCTTGAAATCCATTTCAAATAGGTCAGTTTGGCATTTTTGCTATAACTTATTTTCTTGGATGTTTGAGACTGTGAAATTTTGAGGAGACAAAAGTGAGATATATGGGTATATGTGGTTAAAATTTCATATGTTAGTTCACTAAATTTTCTGAGATATTCTCTGTTGAATTTAGGGTTTATGAATGCTCCTGAAATCAATTGCAAATAGGTTAGTTTGGCATTTTTTCTATAACTTATTTTCCAGGACATTTCAGACTGTGAAATTTTGAGGATGTGAAGATGATATTTCTGGGTACAAGTGGTTAAAATTGTATATGACGGTTCACTATAATTTAGACTATATGAGATATTCCCTATGTAATTTAAGGTTTATGAATAAAACTGAAATCAATTTCAAACAAGTTAGTTTGGCATTTTTGCTATAACTTCTTTTCTGGGACTTTTCAGACTGTGAAATTTTCAAGTATTTGAGGAGACATATAGAATTACCTCAGGTAAAAACTTCATACTTTGGTTTGTTATACCTTCTAAGATATACTCTGTAGAATGTAGAGTTTTAGAATGGTCCTGAAATCAATTTCAAATGGGTCATATTGGCATTTTCTCTATAACTTCGTTTCTTGAACTTTTCATACTATGAAATTAATTAGGATATGAGGAGACGTATCGAAGTACCTAAGATACAAATTTTAGGATCATACTTGAAAAATTGGATACATGGCATGTTGTAAAACTTTGTTCTTGGGAAGAGGCCTAAAACAACAAGCTTTGGGAAAGTTACCATAAATTTCATTTGGAAATTCAAATTTTGGTTAGACCTAGTGAAGGAAGAAGTAGCAAGTATACTCAGTGAAGGTAATGTGAATGTTATAATCTTTTGAATAATTTATATGTACTAAAGAAGAAATTTTAACTTGAAGGTTGGTGATGCTCAAATAAAGAGATTGGTGTCTCTTTCTAAGTTGGTTCTTTGCGATGGGGATTGTTGTCTCCAGCAGATTGGTATCTATGAAGATCTATAAGATTGGGTTGGTGTAATGGCCTATATATCCATTAAATATCTAATACATAAAGACAATTCATTGGATATAAAACACTTAATTTATAATCATAAACTGATAAAAATTAATTTCATGTGATCATACAATTTCTGAGACGTAAGAATGACGAGGATCTTACCTGAGAGTGTTGAATACCTTCACTTACTTATCATGTTGTTAAGAACCAAATATCATGTTTATGTTACAGTATATGTGGGAGTTATTAATATCTACATGTAACCTTTGACTAGAGTAGAATATTCTAGGAAGCAAGAGAAACCCTAAAACGTTGGATAATAACCCTAGAA
Source organism: Picea engelmannii (assembly GCA_009831015.1). NCBI lineage: Eukaryota > Viridiplantae > Streptophyta > Pinopsida > Pinales > Pinaceae > Picea > Picea engelmannii. The sequence goes on from ML819624.1 coordinate 67,947, forward strand.
GCCAAGTCGGCTCAAGAGAATAATTAATATTAAGTTATTAGCCTCCAGGAAGAAGAAGTCAGCACAGTCAGGTCACTTGGAGGACCATAAATAGAAGGAAATTGAGCTCATTTGCACTCACTCATTCTCATGACCTCATAAGGAGTAGTGGTGCGGATGACTGTAGGACAACTGCAATTGTTGCAGTAGTGACTTGTTCTTCGTTTATGGTTTGGAATTTATACTTTGTACACTAGCTTTGAAGAGAGGTATGCTAGCTTGGTTGGCTATTGGTTTTAGGGTTTGCTTCTGGAATTATTCTTTCTTCCAAGGTTAAGGTGCTCAGGGGTGGCCTTTGTCCCTATGGTTGGGTGACAATATTGAGATATTGTCTACAGTGAAATGAGAAAATTTATTATTTTAATAGGTTATGGACCCACACTCGCTTCAGACAGTCGAACCACTGGAACGTATATTGAGAGGATTTTCACAATTGCAGTTGTAGTTGCAGTCATAGTTTTACTACAACAACGAAACCCTAACCCTCATTTTGAGGCACCTTAAGTGAAGAAATTGACCTAATTCCTGGATAACCTAGTGCGCCCTAGCCTAGTGCTCTCAGCAAGCCAAGGCATCAAGTTTGAGTTTTTTTTCAAAGTCAAAGGTTTACCAAGTCAAATTCAAAGGTTTACCAAGTAAAAACAGCCATGACTTACTCTATGAAGTCAGAAAACAAGTTAGAAGGAGATTCTAACTTCAGAGCATGGAATACAAGGATAGAACTCATCCTTTCCAAGAATAAAGTGTTGGATATCATGAAAGGCAAGATCATGGAAGCATATTTTGAAGCAGGAAAAGAGAAGCACCCTCAGAACGTTGAAGTTATGGAGAAGTTCAAGGATAATGACATCAATGCTATGAGTATCATAGTGGACTTTGTAAAGGACCATTTGATACCCTACATTTCTCATCTTGACTCGTCTAATAAGATGTATGATTCCCTAACAAACCTCTTCTCGGTAAGAAATATTGGACAAGTGATGAGTCTAAAGAATGAACTCTATGACACAAAGATGACAAAGGATGACACCATAGCTTCATATTTTGTGAATATTTCTCAGTTAGGATATCAATTACAATCTATTGTAGAATCCATTCCAGAAAAGGAAGTTGTGAATATAGCACTCAATGGTCTTTCTAGATCATGTGATGCATTTGCAGCAAGCATGAATACAAGGAAGGAGTTTCCAATGTTAGAACAAATTTGGACCTGTTGTGCAAAAGAAGAGACAAGGTTGAACTCTAAAGGAAAACCTTAGAAGGAAGAAGATGCTCAAGCCTTTGCAACAAAGTTCAAAAGACATGGAGGAAAGAAAAGATCTGATTCAAGAAAGAAATTCAAGAGAGATATGTCAAAGGTACAATGCTTTGAATTCCATGAGTTATGGCATAGAGGATATGGTCACCTTCATTATCAATCCTTGCCATCCCTGAAACAGTTGGTTGTAGGCATACCAGAATTACAGCCAGTACATGAAGGTGTGTGTAGAGGATGTGCACTTGGTAATAACATTAATAAACCTTTCCCAAGTAGTAAGAATAGATCCAAATGGATGTTAGACCTAATACATTCAGATGTATGTGGACCTATTCGAGTGAAGTCTCTAGGAGGCTCTCTCTACTATGTGATGTTCATAAATGATTTCTCAAGAAATACATGGTTATACTTGTTAAATACTAAGGATGAAGTATTCAAAAAATTCCAAGAGTTCAAAGATGAAGTAGAGAACCCAACAAATAAGAAGATCAAGACAATAAGATATGATAATGGAGGAGAATATACCTCCAATGAGCTCATTTCCTTTTGTAAAGAAGTTGGGATTAGGAGGGAGCTCATTGTCCCTCACAATCCTCAACAAAATGGTGTGGCTGAAAGGAAGAATAGAACTATTGAACAATCATTCAAGGAAATGATGAATGACCAAAACTTATCCATGTTACTATGGCGAGAAGCAGCTATGACAGTTGTTTATGTTCAGAACAGAAGCCCACACTGTATACTGAAGAACATGACTCCAAAAGAAGCCTTCTCAGGAAAAAATCCAAACGTTGAACACTTGAGAATCCTTGGATGTTCTGTATACATTCATGTTCCCAACGATAAGAGAAAGAAGTTGGAACCCTCAGGAAAGAGAGGAATATTCATTGGTTATAGTGAATAATCAAAAGCGCATAGAATCTATGTTCCAGGTCAACAAATGATTGAAATAAGTAGATATGTAACTTTTGATGAAAGGATTTATTTTAAGAAGTATATAGAAGAATTTATAGAATCCAATGAAGAAGAGGAACATGAAGAGACAAAACAATAAAGTACATGTTCTCCAGAACAAACTAATGAAGAACAAGAACCACCACATGAATCTGTGGAACCAACTATTATACCTAAGATAAGAAAAAGAACAGCATGGCTTGAAACTATTTTGTAGGAAGCAGAAAGACATAAAGCTCCCAGTGGCACCTTCAGACAAAGCAAGAAACCCAAAAGGTTCACTAGTTATGCTACACTCATGACAAGTTTGGTTAATGCAGAACCTTCCACCTTTGAGGAAGAATTCAAGAAGAAAGAATGGAAGGAGGCCATGATGGAAGAATACCAATCTATTATGAAGAATGATGTATGATAAGTAGTTCCTAGACCTAAAGAGAAGTATGTAGTTACTTCAAAGTGGGTATATAAGATAAAGCATGTTGTATATGGAAGTATTGATAAATACAAGGTGAGATTTGTGGCTAGAGGATTCCCCCGGCAAGAGGGAGAAGATTATGATGAGACATTTGCTCTGGTTTCCAGATATACATCTATTAGAGCCATAATATCTCTAGCAGCTTACATGGGTTGGAGTTTACATCAGATGGATGTAAATACCTCCTTTCTCAATGGAGTGATTGAGGAAGAAGTATAAAAAGATAAACCTCAAGGTTTTTAGGTACATCCAAGAGAAACCCATGTATGCAGATTAAAGAAGATCTTGTATGGACTCAAGCAAGATCCAAGAGATTGGTATGCATGTATCGATAGCTATTTGATGAGACTTTGATTTTACAAGAGTCATGTCGATCCAAACCTATAATACAAAGTTGTGAATGGTGCACCTATGATTCTACTATTATATGTTGATGATTTGTTCCTGACAGGTGTAAAGCCTCTCATTATTCAGTGTAAGAAGGAGATAGCCTCGGAGTTTGATATGAATTATCTTGGTCTCATGCACTACTACTTGGGATTAGAATTATGGAAGAAGCATGGTGAAGTCTTCCTAGGACAAGGGAAGTATGTTGTAAAGATCCTTCAGAAGTTTGGGATGATGGATTGCAAATCCATGGCAACTCCCATGGTGACAGATTTGAGGAAGTTGAGTGACTTGATTCCGATCCAGTAGACTCATTCTTGTACCGATAGTCGATTGGCTCCTTGATATATTTGGTGAATACTAGGTCGGACATTTTATTTTATGTGAACACGTTGAGCCAATTCCAGGTGGAACCTAGACAAGAGCATTGGATAGCTGCAAAGCATATCCTAAGATATCTGTGTGGGGTGATTACTTATGGTTTGAGATATGCCTCAAACAATGATGTACAGTTGCATGGATTCACTGATTCAGATTGGGAAGGAAGTGCATATGATAGGAAGAGTACTTCTGGACTGTGTTTCAGTATGGTATCTACTATGATATCATGGGCTAGCAGAAAACAGAATTTTGTTGCACTCAGTACTGTAGAAGCATAATATATTGCAGCTTGTGATGCTTGTACATAAGCAGTGTGGATCCGTAAGCTGGTTTCTAGACTGTTTCATAAGGTGTTGGATTCAACCGTGATATATTGTGATAACCAAAGTTATGTGAATGTTTCAGAGAACCTGGTGTTCCATGACAGGTTGAAGCACATTGAGATCAAATATTATTTTATGTTTGATAAAGTATAGAAGGGAGAAGTGGTTCTCCAGTATATCTCCACTGACGAGAAAAATGCAGATATTTTGACGAAGCCTTTGTCCAAGATAATTTTTTCCTACTTGAGGGACAAGTTGGGCTCATGGAGATTTCTCCCTTGATTGAAAGGGAGGAGATGACTTCCTCGGTTGGGAGGGAGCACTGATATGTGGCATCATGGACTATCAGTGAGTTGCGGATTTGTATCATGCTAGTACAACTTAGAGGTGGTCATACAACTTAGAGATGATGCTTGCATCATGCTAGTTATGATCACGCTAGTACAACTCAGATAGGATACGGATGGTTGGATTTGTTGATACAATGGCCCGAGGAGCATCGTGTGAGTACAACTTAGAGATGGAATACAAATTAGATATGATGTATTGACATCATGCTAGTTGTGTCATGCTAGTATGACTTAGAGACGATGTTGGTGAGCCACATCATGCTAGATATGATCATGCAAGTACAACTTAGATATGATGTAGTGGCCATGCATCATGATAGATATGTCATGCTAGTACGACTTAGAGATGATCATACATCTTAGAGATGATGCATGAGGGCTCATGTCATGCTAAATATGATCATGCGAGTACAACTTAGAGGTGGCATACAACTCAGATATGGTGCATTGGCATAATGCTAGATATGTCATGCTAGTACGACTTAAATATGATCATACAACTTAGAGATGACACAATGAGGCACTGATCTACATCATGTGAGTACAACTTAGAGGTGGCATACAAATTAGATATGATGTATTGGCATCATGCTAGTTATGTCATGCTAGTACAACTTAGAGATGGTGTAGATGATACTCCGGATCACACCAGTATAGCTTAGATATGATGCATTTGCATCATGATAGTACGGATTAGAGGTGATGTAGTTGATGAAATTGTTGATGCAGGATGATATCAGATGATATGATTGTTGTGGAGACTGTATGTCTCTGGACAGTAGCTCTATGCCACTATGGTGGATGTGATCCACTGGTAGTGATTGTATTTCACTGGTTAGTAGTTGTGTGCTACTAGGAGTGGTTTTGTACCACTAGATAGTAGTTGTATACTACTATGGATAGACACGGTTGTGTTCTATTGGATGGAATTATTCTGATTTCCATGGAGACTATCTAGATGGATAGTGATGATGGTTCTCGTGATTTTATCATGAGATAGCATGTGTGTCTATTGGTGTTGCTATCGGATGAATGGTATTTTTGTGATCAATACCATTGCATGTAATACCTCCCTATCTAGGAGGGAGTGTTGATGTTACGGTATATGCGAGAGTTATTAACCTCTACATGTAACCTTTGACTAAACTAGAATATTTCGGGAAGCAAGAGAAACCCTAAAACATTGGATAATAACCCTAGAAGACAAGTCGTCTCAATAGAATAATTAATATTAAGTTATTAGCCTCTAGGAAGAAGAAGTTGTCCCAGGTTAGGTCACTTAGAGGACTATAAATAGAGGGCGCTTGAGCTCATTTTCACTTACTCACTCTCATGACCTCATAAGGAGTAGTGGTGTGCATGACTAGAGGAGAACTGCAACTGTTGCAATAGTGACTTGGTCTTTGGTTATGGTTTGGAATTTCTACTTGGTACACTAGCTTTGGAGAGAGGTACGCTACCTTAGTTGGCTATTAGTTCTAGGGTTTTCTTCTGGAATTATTTTGTGTTTCAAGGTTAAGGTTCTCGAGGGTGGCCTTTGTGCCTATGGTTGGGTGACAATATTGATATATTTTCTACGGTGAAACGAGCACACCTATTATTTTAACATATCAAAATAGCATAAAACCTCATAATAAGTACTCCATGCCTTGAAAAAGAGATAAATTCAGATAATAAGCCTCTTCAAGGGGCAACCTCCTTATACATCATATGAATTCACAAATACAATATGAATCCAAATGAAAAGGTCTCCTTGGTATATATAGGAGACTAGGAGGTATAATTAAAACTAATGGACCCAAGCTGACATAAATAAAATAACAACACTAATGTAATATGCCCCAATTAAGCGGTAATGTCTCACAATTTGGGGCTTAACACACTCCATACCTGTCAATCCATTGCATCCAATATTTGATCTCGTTGACCGCAAAAAAAATGTGGGGGATGACTCTCCTCCCAACCAATCCCCATAGTCATTATGACTGTGATCCAGAAAGATCTAGAATGTTCAACGAGATCCAAAAAGATCCAGAAATGCTCAAAATTTGATTGTATCAAATGTTCTTGAAAATGAATTCATTGCGTATATCTCAGCGACATCTTTCCAATGATGCAAAAATCACCTCAAACGGAGTTCATATGAAGAAGTTATAGCCGGTGAAAGTTTTGGTCAACGAGGTCAAAAGTCAAAGGTGTCACATGTCACCACTGGAAGGGTGACATGTGGCATGATTGTACATATATAAAATTGACATGGAAACATCATAGAGTGCCACGTGGCACGTCATATAGTTTATGTGGCATCTGACTAGGCAAGTGACAAGTGCCATTGACCATATAGTTGGCAACATGTGGACCAATTATAAGGTGCCATGTGAACCAATCATATGGTGCCACGTGGCACCTTCGAGAAATCCAAGTTGGCCTAGGATAAAAATTGTTGGAGTCGGAAGGAATGGAATCTCTGACCTCATAGAACCAGGATAACAACTTAACAACATGCCATAACCAAATGAGCTAATGGTTCCATCGAATATTCGGGTGGATATCAATATATTTGTTGACATATATAAATGAAATATGCCAAATGGAGTCTGCAAGGATTGAACCCTGAACCTGCCACCATACATAACCCATGAATTAACATATAGTGCGCCAACTGTTCTACCATACAGTTGTTTTGTTACAACCAATCCAACAAATAACATTCAAATGGATGTGTGGGGTTCATATGGGAGTTGGGGACCCAAGCCCTAGTTATTGGGCATGAAACCCAATGCACCATCACATCATGGAGTACAAGAAGATAGAGATCCTAAGGTCGGAACAGAGTACGAGGAAGGTATAGACAGTGCATTGGTTTGCATGCCAAGGAGAACAAGCATAACGAGTTTGTCTTGATTTGCATGCCATGGAGCACCATGTCCAAATATAGGCATGTTTATACTCATTTTTCTCAGTTTCTCAAGAGGAGTATGATGGTGATGTTTTTTTGTGGTAATATGTTTTCTATGAAATTATTAGTCCAGATTACCATTTTTTAGCATCATAGTGCATTGTTTGGCATGTAAACAGGGTAAAATTGAGTCAGTTCAGAATATGGTTGAGTTTATACTCATTTTTCTCAAAATTTCGATAGGAATTCAATGGTAAACTCTATTTTTGGGTTTGAGCATCATAATTGAAGAGTGACTTCAAGATTGGCTTTGTAAGTCTATTTTCATTGTAATTTTGACATTTGAGATTATGAAAAGCAGTCTCATTGTTTAAAGGGGACTCAGAGATGTATCCTAGGAAAGGTGAATTCCGTCATAAAATGTTATCTTTTTGAATTCTTTTATTTTGTTTCATGTCATCTCACATGATTCTACAAATTATCATATTTTCATGTAGTTTTTGATAAGAAAAGGTTCACACGTGTTATGAAAATTTTTCAAATGTGATCAAGAATTATTTTGAATCAAGTTAGATGTTAAGACGTATGTTTAAAGAAATAATTAACATCTAAGGATTTTTGGATCAAGTTGGTATCAAAGCTTGTTTTTTATAAGTATTTGCAAGTTGATGTGATGAGGTACAAAACTCAAGTTGGTGAAGGTTTTGAAGGCTCCCAACACAGATCTCTTGATGTAGAAGACAACATGAGTAAATCCCTCATGAAGTTAAGGCTCCAAAAGGACATTGACCGACAGATTCATAAGGAAAATTCTAAATTAAGGATGCAATTACAATATCTTGAGGAGGAGAAGAAAAATATTTAAGATCGATTAATATGTCATGAAGAATTCTATAGAAGTATTTTTCATGAGTTGGAAAGAATGTTGCAAGCAAAGGATCAGATATTAGCATCATTCTATGAAGTTGGACAAGTAGAGAATGAAAATTCCCCTATGTAAGAGAAATTATCTCCTTCAAAAGGTATGATTGAGAAAGATGATTCCTCGTATTCTTATTCTCCCCATCAAGATGGAGAATTCTCAAGGAAGGTTGAAGTAAGGAGAACTTCAGATGAATAGGTCCTTCATAAGAAGTTGGTCTTTCCTTCCAGCCCAGGGAAAGGTAACAAATACAAGACATCTCCAGGAAGATATGTGCATTTTAAAGAGGGAGTGAAGACATTTCCCACTAGTAATATTGGTATAAATGTATGGTCTAAGTATCCATGTGCTTCCTGTGGAACTAGTAACCATAATATGGTGAAATGTCAAAGAAAACAGTCCTTGCAAGAAAATCCATCCAAGAAGAAGGCCAATGGAAAAGGCCATTTCTCAAGACAAAGGAAAAGGGGGAATGACAATAAGGGATTGTGGTTCCAAGATAGGAACAAGAAACTCTTCTCTTATTATGGTAAGAGTGGACATCGGATAGAGAAGTATTGGACACTTTATCTACACTTATGTCTAAAGCAGAACCGGGAACATGTAAAGGCACTTGCAAGAAGACATGTAGCAACCCCAAGTGAAGTTAATAGTCTTGTTGAAAGATTCGAGAAAGAATAATTTTTAATGGTTGGTCTTAACAGTGTGACATATGAAGACATCAAGGTATGGTTCATGGATAGTGTCTCATCTCCCCACATGACAGGAATGAGATCGATATTCCTTACTTTCTCAAAAATTGACACAGATTTCTATGTAGGATCTGGAACTAACACCGAAAAATCAATAAGAGGGTTTGGATATGTAAAATTCTAGCTCGAGTCAGGAGGATTTATGGGAATAGAACATATGTTATATGTTCCATATTTGAAATTAAACCTACACTCAGTTGCAACTTTTGAGGATTAAGGATATGCATTTGGGTTCCAGGATGGGCAGGTACTTGTGTATTTAAAGTAATCTACACAGGACATGAGAGTAGTGCTTGGTGTTATAAAGGAGAAGTTATATAGGTTACTAGGTATACCTATAATTGGGTCCAATGGTTTCCTGGATTCAACATCAAATTCAACGTCAAATTTAATGTCATATTCAACATCAACATCAAAGACATTGTCAGAGACAGGAAGCTATGAGACTCCTCTCAGTACTAAAGGAAGAATGAGTCCATGAAGAAACCATCTATTAAAAAAATTCCATTGTGGAAATAATTTGTAAATATGTATATTTGTAAAAATTGCAAAGATAGTATGCATATATAAATACCTTTTTAAAATTCAATTTCTATTGTTGTATTATAATTTTTGTTAGACACTCATTAGAGAATGTTAAGAGTGAGAGGAATATTGTAAAGGTTTCTATATAACCACTTTATTCAAGAGTGAGAAGAATCTCGTAGGGATTTCTATATAGCCACTCTTTGAAAAATTATAAGAGTGAGAGGGATCTTACAGGGGATTTCTAAAGCCTTTCGACAACAGCGAAGACAATAATAGTGATCTTATTATCAGCTAAATGACTGCATATGGATTGATTTGTCTAAGTTAAAATTATTATTCTGAAGTACCAAAGGCGAAGGAATGGAAGCGTGCATGTAGTTGGAGCATGTAGATCAAGAGAGGGAAGAGAATCGAAGTAATGTAAATCTTCCTAAAGATGGTAAAGGAATAATCGTCTTTGTAAAGATAAGAGGTAATTACTTGTAAATATGTATGTTATAAGTATCTCCAGGATGTTATGTCATGTTCATGTAGATGTATACCTTGAATAGAAGCAATTCAAATGATACATATGTTTTTGGAGAACATGTTAAGAGTTTATTTTAGGCAAGGAGAGAGGAAATGGATAGGGGATTCATTCAAAGACTCCTACAGATACATCAGCAGTACAGGAACAATGATTCAAAATGGGCGAGGTATATATCAGCATTCAACTTGGTTTTTATGATTTTCGAGATAGACTATATTCAACAGAGAAGGATATGGGACTGGATGTTGAGTACATGATTCAAATTTAAATATTCTAGAATAGAGAATCAACGAGCAAATTTTTTTGATGAAGGAATCAATGAGCCAGAACTGGAGCTAGATATAAATTAGCACTAGTAGTCGTGAACAAAGAACCATAGTTAGATCTATTTCCAGAAGCCAAAGTCAGAGCGATGATTCAAAGAAGTAGACAGAAGTACATTGATCTAGAATGAACAAGTGCAAGATAAGAAATTAGCCCCAGAATATTCAACAAGGTGGAAGAGTGAAGAAGATTCATCATCACTAAGTGACTGAATAAGAGCATTTAACTAAGGTGGAAGAGTGAGTAAGAGTTCTCATCACTAAGTTGTTGAAATATTCATACTTTTGGAGGACCAAAAATTATTCAATGGGAAGGTGTGATCTAGAAGGATCTATAACGCCCAAAGAGATCCAGAAGGATCCATAAATTCTCAAGATTTGATCATCTCAAATGTTCTCTAAAATGAATTCATTGTGTAGATCTCGTAAATAGCTTTCCAACGATGCAAAAATCGCCTCAAATGAAGTTCGTATGAAGAAGTTATGGCCGGTCAAAGTTTTGGTCAACAGAGTCAAAAGTCAAAGGTGGCACGTGTCACCACTGGAAGAGTGACACATGGAAGGACCGTACATCTGTAATATGTTGACGTGGAAACATCATAAAGTGCCACATGGCACATTGTATAGTTGACATGGCATCTGACTAGACAAGTGACAAGTGGCATAGACTATACAATTGGCAACAAATGGACCAATTGTAGGGTGCCACATGGACCAATCATATGGTGCCACATGGAACCTTTGAAAATACCAAGTTGGCCTAGGATCAAAATGGTTGGAGTCAGAAGGAATCAAACCTCTGACCTCCTAGGACTAGGCTAACGACTTAACAACATGCCATAACCAAACGAGCTAACGATTCCATCAAATATTTGGGTGGATATCAATATATTTATTGACATATATAAATGAAATATGTCAAACAGACTTCGCAGGGATTGAACCTCGGACCTCCCACCATACATAACCCGTGACTTAACATATAGCGCGTCAATCATTGTACCGTAAGGTTGTGTTGTTATAACCAATCCAACAAATAATATTTAAATGGATGTGTGGGGTTTGAATGGGAGTTGGGGGCATGCACCCTATTAAATGGGCATGAAACCCAATGCGCCATCACATCACAGAGTACGAGTAGACAGATATCTCGAGGTCGGCATGGAGTATAAGGAATATACAGATAGTGCATTGGTTCGTGTTCCAAGGAGAGCAAGCATAATGAGTTTGTCTTGATTTGCATGCCATGGAGCACCATGTCCAAATATAAGCATGTTTATACTCATTTTTCTTAGTTTCTCGAGAGGAGCACGATGGTGATGTTTGTTTTGTGCTAAGATGTTTTCTGTGAAAACATTATTCAATATTTCCATTTATGAGTGCCATAGTGCATCATTTGGCATGTAAAGAAGGTGAAATTGAGTCAATTCATAATATGGTCGAGTTTATACTCATTTTTCTCATAATTTTGAGAGGAATTCAATGGTAAACTCTATTTTTGGGTTTTATTACTAGAATTGAAGAGTGACTTTGATATTGGATTTTTAAGTCTATTTTCATTGTAATTTTGGCATTTGAGATTATGAAAATCAATCTCATTGTTTAAAGGCGACTCAGAGATATAGCCTAGGAGAGGGGACTCAAAGATATAGCCTAGGAGAGGTGAAATTCGTCATCAAATGTTATCTTTTTGAGTTTTTTAATTTTATGTTGTGTCATCTCACATGATTCTACAAATTATCATATTTTCATGAAGTTTTGGATAAGAAAAGGTTCACATGTATTATGCAAATATTTCAAATACAATCAAGAATTATTTTGAATCAAATTAAATGTTAAGATGTGTGTTTAAAGAAATAATTATCATTTAAGGATTTTCGGATCAGGCTAAGAGCTCCAGAGCCCTCAATCAACCAACTATGCCAATGTTCTATCTTGTCCATCACTTGCACTAGAAAAATATCCCTTACTTCCTTATCCCCCTCAGAATATATATCGTCTTTCTTACATATACATGCAAATAAACATCATGCATAGATTCCACTTGTCATCATGTAAACTTTCCCTTTTTTTATCTTAACTTAACTTAATTAAGTACTACATCATTTATCTTCTCTTATTTTACCCTTTTACTAATAATAAAGTGATTATTTTGATATCTTAACTTAACTTAATTGATTCATCGATAACTTATCTTGTCATTTTACCTTTTTGTTAATAATAGTGATTATTTTTATTTATTTACTTTATATTATTGTACTATTTAAATATTTATCTATTTATCATCATTATTACTATTATTTTATTATTGTTATTACTTACTATAATTACTATTATTGTAATTAATATGGGTCATTACATACTTCCCCTCTTCAAGGAATTTCATCCTGAAGTTAACGTTAATTATGTTACTTATAGGTTTTTAATTTTCTCCTCGTATAATCCAAAAACCCCTCTATTGAACTAATATAAATCCACCCGAGTGACTACATCGGGCATTGAAAGTCTAATCCCCATCGAGGAAGCATGAGTACTCTCCATTTTTTTTTCCCGAATTTCGAAACTAAGCTTAAAGCATCTCGGTCTATCAAAGATCTAGACACCAAAACCTATATTGTCCATGTAGGATCTTATGGCACTATACCAACACATATCGATCTATGAGGGCTCTAGGCACTAGACCTCATATTCCCAAGAAGAAATTTGGATCAGTACTCAAGTATATCAGTGATATGGATCAATACTCATGTACACCAATCATCTAGAGCAATACTTTCATACACCAATCATCTTGAAAGGATGGTATAAACTCTCTCCTTATACTCCCTTGGGTACACAGCCCTAGGCATCAAAGTCCAATCCCACAACACCACCAACGAGCAACACTCCAACCATTCTTCGGGACTTCGGCAATCACAACTCTATATCAGGCACTATGGTATTTTCAATATGGTCCCTCTAGGAAAAAGAACCACTAGCATAGACTGGTTCATTTCAAGTTGTCCCTAATGAATATGGTATTACTTTGTCAATATTCTCCCTCGTAGGTATGGGCTCCCACAAGATCATCAAATAAACTGACCCTTTCGACCCACTGGTGGATGACCTAGAAATCACCACCTCAAAACATGCAACCAATGCATTAGTTATAAACATAATATCAACATCTCAAAGAAGCAATCCACATGATAAATATTGCATGTCATCATTGAACATCTCGTCATAATACCGCATGTAAGTACCACATGCCATCACATCATGATATCATAAAATTCTTATCATGAAATAATTCCATCCAATTACATCATGTCATCACATCAGGAGATATTATTATAAGATCATAACCTCAAAATATATTTATCAAATATAATAAATGGAACCACATGTTATCCTAACATCATAGCATATCATCATGAATATGATAATCATCTCAACAACATATCTTTATCAAAGACAACATTTTATCAATATAATTAAATTGAATCACATAACATCATAAGTAATTACCATAGGCTCTTAAGATAAACTAACATCATGAAGATAATAACCATCTCAACACCTATCATATGTAGAGAAATAATAACATCGGGAGTTTTCTTATCAT
>ML819624.1:81770-101403 GCA_009831015.1 Picea engelmannii
GAATATTCATTGGTTATAGTGAATAATCAAAAGCGCATAGAATCTATGTTCCAGGTCAACAAATGATTGAAATAAGTAGATATGTAACTTTTGATGAAAGGATTTATTTTAAGAAGTATATAGAAGAATTTATAGAATCCAATGAAGAAGAGGAACATGAAGAGACAAAACAATAAAGTACATGTTCTCCAGAACAAACTAATGAAGAACAAGAACCACCACATGAATCTGTGGAACCAACTATTATACCTAAGATAAGAAAAAGAACAGCATGGCTTGAAACTATTTTGTAGGAAGCAGAAAGACATAAAGCTCCCAGTGGCACCTTCAGACAAAGCAAGAAACCCAAAAGGTTCACTAGTTATGCTACACTCATGACAAGTTTGGTTAATGCAGAACCTTCCACCTTTGAGGAAGAATTCAAGAAGAAAGAATGGAAGGAGGCCATGATGGAAGAATACCAATCTATTATGAAGAATGATGTATGATAAGTAGTTCCTAGACCTAAAGAGAAGTATGTAGTTACTTCAAAGTGGGTATATAAGATAAAGCATGTTGTATATGGAAGTATTGATAAATACAAGGTGAGATTTGTGGCTAGAGGATTCCCCCGGCAAGAGGGAGAAGATTATGATGAGACATTTGCTCTGGTTTCCAGATATACATCTATTAGAGCCATAATATCTCTAGCAGCTTACATGGGTTGGAGTTTACATCAGATGGATGTAAATACCTCCTTTCTCAATGGAGTGATTGAGGAAGAAGTATAAAAAGATAAACCTCAAGGTTTTTAGGTACATCCAAGAGAAACCCATGTATGCAGATTAAAGAAGATCTTGTATGGACTCAAGCAAGATCCAAGAGATTGGTATGCATGTATCGATAGCTATTTGATGAGACTTTGATTTTACAAGAGTCATGTCGATCCAAACCTATAATACAAAGTTGTGAATGGTGCACCTATGATTCTACTATTATATGTTGATGATTTGTTCCTGACAGGTGTAAAGCCTCTCATTATTCAGTGTAAGAAGGAGATAGCCTCGGAGTTTGATATGAATTATCTTGGTCTCATGCACTACTACTTGGGATTAGAATTATGGAAGAAGCATGGTGAAGTCTTCCTAGGACAAGGGAAGTATGTTGTAAAGATCCTTCAGAAGTTTGGGATGATGGATTGCAAATCCATGGCAACTCCCATGGTGACAGATTTGAGGAAGTTGAGTGACTTGATTCCGATCCAGTAGACTCATTCTTGTACCGATAGTCGATTGGCTCCTTGATATATTTGGTGAATACTAGGTCGGACATTTTATTTTATGTGAACACGTTGAGCCAATTCCAGGTGGAACCTAGACAAGAGCATTGGATAGCTGCAAAGCATATCCTAAGATATCTGTGTGGGGTGATTACTTATGGTTTGAGATATGCCTCAAACAATGATGTACAGTTGCATGGATTCACTGATTCAGATTGGGAAGGAAGTGCATATGATAGGAAGAGTACTTCTGGACTGTGTTTCAGTATGGTATCTACTATGATATCATGGGCTAGCAGAAAACAGAATTTTGTTGCACTCAGTACTGTAGAAGCATAATATATTGCAGCTTGTGATGCTTGTACATAAGCAGTGTGGATCCGTAAGCTGGTTTCTAGACTGTTTCATAAGGTGTTGGATTCAACCGTGATATATTGTGATAACCAAAGTTATGTGAATGTTTCAGAGAACCTGGTGTTCCATGACAGGTTGAAGCACATTGAGATCAAATATTATTTTATGTTTGATAAAGTATAGAAGGGAGAAGTGGTTCTCCAGTATATCTCCACTGACGAGAAAAATGCAGATATTTTGACGAAGCCTTTGTCCAAGATAATTTTTTCCTACTTGAGGGACAAGTTGGGCTCATGGAGATTTCTCCCTTGATTGAAAGGGAGGAGATGACTTCCTCGGTTGGGAGGGAGCACTGATATGTGGCATCATGGACTATCAGTGAGTTGCGGATTTGTATCATGCTAGTACAACTTAGAGGTGGTCATACAACTTAGAGATGATGCTTGCATCATGCTAGTTATGATCACGCTAGTACAACTCAGATAGGATACGGATGGTTGGATTTGTTGATACAATGGCCCGAGGAGCATCGTGTGAGTACAACTTAGAGATGGAATACAAATTAGATATGATGTATTGACATCATGCTAGTTGTGTCATGCTAGTATGACTTAGAGACGATGTTGGTGAGCCACATCATGCTAGATATGATCATGCAAGTACAACTTAGATATGATGTAGTGGCCATGCATCATGATAGATATGTCATGCTAGTACGACTTAGAGATGATCATACATCTTAGAGATGATGCATGAGGGCTCATGTCATGCTAAATATGATCATGCGAGTACAACTTAGAGGTGGCATACAACTCAGATATGGTGCATTGGCATAATGCTAGATATGTCATGCTAGTACGACTTAAATATGATCATACAACTTAGAGATGACACAATGAGGCACTGATCTACATCATGTGAGTACAACTTAGAGGTGGCATACAAATTAGATATGATGTATTGGCATCATGCTAGTTATGTCATGCTAGTACAACTTAGAGATGGTGTAGATGATACTCCGGATCACACCAGTATAGCTTAGATATGATGCATTTGCATCATGATAGTACGGATTAGAGGTGATGTAGTTGATGAAATTGTTGATGCAGGATGATATCAGATGATATGATTGTTGTGGAGACTGTATGTCTCTGGACAGTAGCTCTATGCCACTATGGTGGATGTGATCCACTGGTAGTGATTGTATTTCACTGGTTAGTAGTTGTGTGCTACTAGGAGTGGTTTTGTACCACTAGATAGTAGTTGTATACTACTATGGATAGACACGGTTGTGTTCTATTGGATGGAATTATTCTGATTTCCATGGAGACTATCTAGATGGATAGTGATGATGGTTCTCGTGATTTTATCATGAGATAGCATGTGTGTCTATTGGTGTTGCTATCGGATGAATGGTATTTTTGTGATCAATACCATTGCATGTAATACCTCCCTATCTAGGAGGGAGTGTTGATGTTACGGTATATGCGAGAGTTATTAACCTCTACATGTAACCTTTGACTAAACTAGAATATTTCGGGAAGCAAGAGAAACCCTAAAACATTGGATAATAACCCTAGAAGACAAGTCGTCTCAATAGAATAATTAATATTAAGTTATTAGCCTCTAGGAAGAAGAAGTTGTCCCAGGTTAGGTCACTTAGAGGACTATAAATAGAGGGCGCTTGAGCTCATTTTCACTTACTCACTCTCATGACCTCATAAGGAGTAGTGGTGTGCATGACTAGAGGAGAACTGCAACTGTTGCAATAGTGACTTGGTCTTTGGTTATGGTTTGGAATTTCTACTTGGTACACTAGCTTTGGAGAGAGGTACGCTACCTTAGTTGGCTATTAGTTCTAGGGTTTTCTTCTGGAATTATTTTGTGTTTCAAGGTTAAGGTTCTCGAGGGTGGCCTTTGTGCCTATGGTTGGGTGACAATATTGATATATTTTCTACGGTGAAACGAGCACACCTATTATTTTAACATATCAAAATAGCATAAAACCTCATAATAAGTACTCCATGCCTTGAAAAAGAGATAAATTCAGATAATAAGCCTCTTCAAGGGGCAACCTCCTTATACATCATATGAATTCACAAATACAATATGAATCCAAATGAAAAGGTCTCCTTGGTATATATAGGAGACTAGGAGGTATAATTAAAACTAATGGACCCAAGCTGACATAAATAAAATAACAACACTAATGTAATATGCCCCAATTAAGCGGTAATGTCTCACAATTTGGGGCTTAACACACTCCATACCTGTCAATCCATTGCATCCAATATTTGATCTCGTTGACCGCAAAAAAAATGTGGGGGATGACTCTCCTCCCAACCAATCCCCATAGTCATTATGACTGTGATCCAGAAAGATCTAGAATGTTCAACGAGATCCAAAAAGATCCAGAAATGCTCAAAATTTGATTGTATCAAATGTTCTTGAAAATGAATTCATTGCGTATATCTCAGCGACATCTTTCCAATGATGCAAAAATCACCTCAAACGGAGTTCATATGAAGAAGTTATAGCCGGTGAAAGTTTTGGTCAACGAGGTCAAAAGTCAAAGGTGTCACATGTCACCACTGGAAGGGTGACATGTGGCATGATTGTACATATATAAAATTGACATGGAAACATCATAGAGTGCCACGTGGCACGTCATATAGTTTATGTGGCATCTGACTAGGCAAGTGACAAGTGCCATTGACCATATAGTTGGCAACATGTGGACCAATTATAAGGTGCCATGTGAACCAATCATATGGTGCCACGTGGCACCTTCGAGAAATCCAAGTTGGCCTAGGATAAAAATTGTTGGAGTCGGAAGGAATGGAATCTCTGACCTCATAGAACCAGGATAACAACTTAACAACATGCCATAACCAAATGAGCTAATGGTTCCATCGAATATTCGGGTGGATATCAATATATTTGTTGACATATATAAATGAAATATGCCAAATGGAGTCTGCAAGGATTGAACCCTGAACCTGCCACCATACATAACCCATGAATTAACATATAGTGCGCCAACTGTTCTACCATACAGTTGTTTTGTTACAACCAATCCAACAAATAACATTCAAATGGATGTGTGGGGTTCATATGGGAGTTGGGGACCCAAGCCCTAGTTATTGGGCATGAAACCCAATGCACCATCACATCATGGAGTACAAGAAGATAGAGATCCTAAGGTCGGAACAGAGTACGAGGAAGGTATAGACAGTGCATTGGTTTGCATGCCAAGGAGAACAAGCATAACGAGTTTGTCTTGATTTGCATGCCATGGAGCACCATGTCCAAATATAGGCATGTTTATACTCATTTTTCTCAGTTTCTCAAGAGGAGTATGATGGTGATGTTTTTTTGTGGTAATATGTTTTCTATGAAATTATTAGTCCAGATTACCATTTTTTAGCATCATAGTGCATTGTTTGGCATGTAAACAGGGTAAAATTGAGTCAGTTCAGAATATGGTTGAGTTTATACTCATTTTTCTCAAAATTTCGATAGGAATTCAATGGTAAACTCTATTTTTGGGTTTGAGCATCATAATTGAAGAGTGACTTCAAGATTGGCTTTGTAAGTCTATTTTCATTGTAATTTTGACATTTGAGATTATGAAAAGCAGTCTCATTGTTTAAAGGGGACTCAGAGATGTATCCTAGGAAAGGTGAATTCCGTCATAAAATGTTATCTTTTTGAATTCTTTTATTTTGTTTCATGTCATCTCACATGATTCTACAAATTATCATATTTTCATGTAGTTTTTGATAAGAAAAGGTTCACACGTGTTATGAAAATTTTTCAAATGTGATCAAGAATTATTTTGAATCAAGTTAGATGTTAAGACGTATGTTTAAAGAAATAATTAACATCTAAGGATTTTTGGATCAAGTTGGTATCAAAGCTTGTTTTTTATAAGTATTTGCAAGTTGATGTGATGAGGTACAAAACTCAAGTTGGTGAAGGTTTTGAAGGCTCCCAACACAGATCTCTTGATGTAGAAGACAACATGAGTAAATCCCTCATGAAGTTAAGGCTCCAAAAGGACATTGACCGACAGATTCATAAGGAAAATTCTAAATTAAGGATGCAATTACAATATCTTGAGGAGGAGAAGAAAAATATTTAAGATCGATTAATATGTCATGAAGAATTCTATAGAAGTATTTTTCATGAGTTGGAAAGAATGTTGCAAGCAAAGGATCAGATATTAGCATCATTCTATGAAGTTGGACAAGTAGAGAATGAAAATTCCCCTATGTAAGAGAAATTATCTCCTTCAAAAGGTATGATTGAGAAAGATGATTCCTCGTATTCTTATTCTCCCCATCAAGATGGAGAATTCTCAAGGAAGGTTGAAGTAAGGAGAACTTCAGATGAATAGGTCCTTCATAAGAAGTTGGTCTTTCCTTCCAGCCCAGGGAAAGGTAACAAATACAAGACATCTCCAGGAAGATATGTGCATTTTAAAGAGGGAGTGAAGACATTTCCCACTAGTAATATTGGTATAAATGTATGGTCTAAGTATCCATGTGCTTCCTGTGGAACTAGTAACCATAATATGGTGAAATGTCAAAGAAAACAGTCCTTGCAAGAAAATCCATCCAAGAAGAAGGCCAATGGAAAAGGCCATTTCTCAAGACAAAGGAAAAGGGGGAATGACAATAAGGGATTGTGGTTCCAAGATAGGAACAAGAAACTCTTCTCTTATTATGGTAAGAGTGGACATCGGATAGAGAAGTATTGGACACTTTATCTACACTTATGTCTAAAGCAGAACCGGGAACATGTAAAGGCACTTGCAAGAAGACATGTAGCAACCCCAAGTGAAGTTAATAGTCTTGTTGAAAGATTCGAGAAAGAATAATTTTTAATGGTTGGTCTTAACAGTGTGACATATGAAGACATCAAGGTATGGTTCATGGATAGTGTCTCATCTCCCCACATGACAGGAATGAGATCGATATTCCTTACTTTCTCAAAAATTGACACAGATTTCTATGTAGGATCTGGAACTAACACCGAAAAATCAATAAGAGGGTTTGGATATGTAAAATTCTAGCTCGAGTCAGGAGGATTTATGGGAATAGAACATATGTTATATGTTCCATATTTGAAATTAAACCTACACTCAGTTGCAACTTTTGAGGATTAAGGATATGCATTTGGGTTCCAGGATGGGCAGGTACTTGTGTATTTAAAGTAATCTACACAGGACATGAGAGTAGTGCTTGGTGTTATAAAGGAGAAGTTATATAGGTTACTAGGTATACCTATAATTGGGTCCAATGGTTTCCTGGATTCAACATCAAATTCAACGTCAAATTTAATGTCATATTCAACATCAACATCAAAGACATTGTCAGAGACAGGAAGCTATGAGACTCCTCTCAGTACTAAAGGAAGAATGAGTCCATGAAGAAACCATCTATTAAAAAAATTCCATTGTGGAAATAATTTGTAAATATGTATATTTGTAAAAATTGCAAAGATAGTATGCATATATAAATACCTTTTTAAAATTCAATTTCTATTGTTGTATTATAATTTTTGTTAGACACTCATTAGAGAATGTTAAGAGTGAGAGGAATATTGTAAAGGTTTCTATATAACCACTTTATTCAAGAGTGAGAAGAATCTCGTAGGGATTTCTATATAGCCACTCTTTGAAAAATTATAAGAGTGAGAGGGATCTTACAGGGGATTTCTAAAGCCTTTCGACAACAGCGAAGACAATAATAGTGATCTTATTATCAGCTAAATGACTGCATATGGATTGATTTGTCTAAGTTAAAATTATTATTCTGAAGTACCAAAGGCGAAGGAATGGAAGCGTGCATGTAGTTGGAGCATGTAGATCAAGAGAGGGAAGAGAATCGAAGTAATGTAAATCTTCCTAAAGATGGTAAAGGAATAATCGTCTTTGTAAAGATAAGAGGTAATTACTTGTAAATATGTATGTTATAAGTATCTCCAGGATGTTATGTCATGTTCATGTAGATGTATACCTTGAATAGAAGCAATTCAAATGATACATATGTTTTTGGAGAACATGTTAAGAGTTTATTTTAGGCAAGGAGAGAGGAAATGGATAGGGGATTCATTCAAAGACTCCTACAGATACATCAGCAGTACAGGAACAATGATTCAAAATGGGCGAGGTATATATCAGCATTCAACTTGGTTTTTATGATTTTCGAGATAGACTATATTCAACAGAGAAGGATATGGGACTGGATGTTGAGTACATGATTCAAATTTAAATATTCTAGAATAGAGAATCAACGAGCAAATTTTTTTGATGAAGGAATCAATGAGCCAGAACTGGAGCTAGATATAAATTAGCACTAGTAGTCGTGAACAAAGAACCATAGTTAGATCTATTTCCAGAAGCCAAAGTCAGAGCGATGATTCAAAGAAGTAGACAGAAGTACATTGATCTAGAATGAACAAGTGCAAGATAAGAAATTAGCCCCAGAATATTCAACAAGGTGGAAGAGTGAAGAAGATTCATCATCACTAAGTGACTGAATAAGAGCATTTAACTAAGGTGGAAGAGTGAGTAAGAGTTCTCATCACTAAGTTGTTGAAATATTCATACTTTTGGAGGACCAAAAATTATTCAATGGGAAGGTGTGATCTAGAAGGATCTATAACGCCCAAAGAGATCCAGAAGGATCCATAAATTCTCAAGATTTGATCATCTCAAATGTTCTCTAAAATGAATTCATTGTGTAGATCTCGTAAATAGCTTTCCAACGATGCAAAAATCGCCTCAAATGAAGTTCGTATGAAGAAGTTATGGCCGGTCAAAGTTTTGGTCAACAGAGTCAAAAGTCAAAGGTGGCACGTGTCACCACTGGAAGAGTGACACATGGAAGGACCGTACATCTGTAATATGTTGACGTGGAAACATCATAAAGTGCCACATGGCACATTGTATAGTTGACATGGCATCTGACTAGACAAGTGACAAGTGGCATAGACTATACAATTGGCAACAAATGGACCAATTGTAGGGTGCCACATGGACCAATCATATGGTGCCACATGGAACCTTTGAAAATACCAAGTTGGCCTAGGATCAAAATGGTTGGAGTCAGAAGGAATCAAACCTCTGACCTCCTAGGACTAGGCTAACGACTTAACAACATGCCATAACCAAACGAGCTAACGATTCCATCAAATATTTGGGTGGATATCAATATATTTATTGACATATATAAATGAAATATGTCAAACAGACTTCGCAGGGATTGAACCTCGGACCTCCCACCATACATAACCCGTGACTTAACATATAGCGCGTCAATCATTGTACCGTAAGGTTGTGTTGTTATAACCAATCCAACAAATAATATTTAAATGGATGTGTGGGGTTTGAATGGGAGTTGGGGGCATGCACCCTATTAAATGGGCATGAAACCCAATGCGCCATCACATCACAGAGTACGAGTAGACAGATATCTCGAGGTCGGCATGGAGTATAAGGAATATACAGATAGTGCATTGGTTCGTGTTCCAAGGAGAGCAAGCATAATGAGTTTGTCTTGATTTGCATGCCATGGAGCACCATGTCCAAATATAAGCATGTTTATACTCATTTTTCTTAGTTTCTCGAGAGGAGCACGATGGTGATGTTTGTTTTGTGCTAAGATGTTTTCTGTGAAAACATTATTCAATATTTCCATTTATGAGTGCCATAGTGCATCATTTGGCATGTAAAGAAGGTGAAATTGAGTCAATTCATAATATGGTCGAGTTTATACTCATTTTTCTCATAATTTTGAGAGGAATTCAATGGTAAACTCTATTTTTGGGTTTTATTACTAGAATTGAAGAGTGACTTTGATATTGGATTTTTAAGTCTATTTTCATTGTAATTTTGGCATTTGAGATTATGAAAATCAATCTCATTGTTTAAAGGCGACTCAGAGATATAGCCTAGGAGAGGGGACTCAAAGATATAGCCTAGGAGAGGTGAAATTCGTCATCAAATGTTATCTTTTTGAGTTTTTTAATTTTATGTTGTGTCATCTCACATGATTCTACAAATTATCATATTTTCATGAAGTTTTGGATAAGAAAAGGTTCACATGTATTATGCAAATATTTCAAATACAATCAAGAATTATTTTGAATCAAATTAAATGTTAAGATGTGTGTTTAAAGAAATAATTATCATTTAAGGATTTTCGGATCAGGCTAAGAGCTCCAGAGCCCTCAATCAACCAACTATGCCAATGTTCTATCTTGTCCATCACTTGCACTAGAAAAATATCCCTTACTTCCTTATCCCCCTCAGAATATATATCGTCTTTCTTACATATACATGCAAATAAACATCATGCATAGATTCCACTTGTCATCATGTAAACTTTCCCTTTTTTTATCTTAACTTAACTTAATTAAGTACTACATCATTTATCTTCTCTTATTTTACCCTTTTACTAATAATAAAGTGATTATTTTGATATCTTAACTTAACTTAATTGATTCATCGATAACTTATCTTGTCATTTTACCTTTTTGTTAATAATAGTGATTATTTTTATTTATTTACTTTATATTATTGTACTATTTAAATATTTATCTATTTATCATCATTATTACTATTATTTTATTATTGTTATTACTTACTATAATTACTATTATTGTAATTAATATGGGTCATTACATACTTCCCCTCTTCAAGGAATTTCATCCTGAAGTTAACGTTAATTATGTTACTTATAGGTTTTTAATTTTCTCCTCGTATAATCCAAAAACCCCTCTATTGAACTAATATAAATCCACCCGAGTGACTACATCGGGCATTGAAAGTCTAATCCCCATCGAGGAAGCATGAGTACTCTCCATTTTTTTTTCCCGAATTTCGAAACTAAGCTTAAAGCATCTCGGTCTATCAAAGATCTAGACACCAAAACCTATATTGTCCATGTAGGATCTTATGGCACTATACCAACACATATCGATCTATGAGGGCTCTAGGCACTAGACCTCATATTCCCAAGAAGAAATTTGGATCAGTACTCAAGTATATCAGTGATATGGATCAATACTCATGTACACCAATCATCTAGAGCAATACTTTCATACACCAATCATCTTGAAAGGATGGTATAAACTCTCTCCTTATACTCCCTTGGGTACACAGCCCTAGGCATCAAAGTCCAATCCCACAACACCACCAACGAGCAACACTCCAACCATTCTTCGGGACTTCGGCAATCACAACTCTATATCAGGCACTATGGTATTTTCAATATGGTCCCTCTAGGAAAAAGAACCACTAGCATAGACTGGTTCATTTCAAGTTGTCCCTAATGAATATGGTATTACTTTGTCAATATTCTCCCTCGTAGGTATGGGCTCCCACAAGATCATCAAATAAACTGACCCTTTCGACCCACTGGTGGATGACCTAGAAATCACCACCTCAAAACATGCAACCAATGCATTAGTTATAAACATAATATCAACATCTCAAAGAAGCAATCCACATGATAAATATTGCATGTCATCATTGAACATCTCGTCATAATACCGCATGTAAGTACCACATGCCATCACATCATGATATCATAAAATTCTTATCATGAAATAATTCCATCCAATTACATCATGTCATCACATCAGGAGATATTATTATAAGATCATAACCTCAAAATATATTTATCAAATATAATAAATGGAACCACATGTTATCCTAACATCATAGCATATCATCATGAATATGATAATCATCTCAACAACATATCTTTATCAAAGACAACATTTTATCAATATAATTAAATTGAATCACATAACATCATAAGTAATTACCATAGGCTCTTAAGATAAACTAACATCATGAAGATAATAACCATCTCAACACCTATCATATGTAGAGAAATAATAACATCGGGAGTTTTCTTATCATTATTCATCAACATAATCAAACTTATTAGCCTGCATAAATAAATAGTGAATACTAGATTTTATATCTAATGCAAAAAATATCATCAAAACATCCATCCTACATGGATCTACCTGTTTAAGTTTTTCATCCCAAGATACTTGTACAAAGAATCATTAGTAATATGAGTGCATGTTCTTAAGAAGATACCAATTGGTTCTAAAAATAATTTCCTCTTCTTTCCACAAGACTATTGAAAATTTACTAGGTAGGTATCGTCACCCTATTCATATGCTAAAGTTTTCATATATTTTATTTGTTTGAATACATTGTTGACTTTCACTTAAACCCCATCCTCTAGAGTCAAAATCTCTAGTCATATATTATTTTCCCTTATAGAGAAATTTATACTTATTTATACATTACAAAAGAGGCCTAAACATGGGTAAAACCCATGGGCTGACATCCCATACATGTTACATAAACCCTAAAACCCAAAAATCCCGCAAAAGGGGGCAATATCCCGCGATCTCCGCTTTGCATGGGTGCTTCGTCTTCGACCAACCTGTCGAAGTCCCAAAAATGGTCAACACGACCAAGGTTCTCCCAAAACTTGGTCGAGGGCCAACAGGCCCCCAACACTCACCTGTGACTCGTCCCGAGTCACTCTGATCTGGGCAATTCTGCTTTGAAGGCCTCGAGCTTCCTTGACTTGTTGCTTCGCCAAAGCCTCCTGCTCGACGAACTCTTGGATGACTTTCTCAGTGACAAGCCCTTCCAAGCGTTGTTCCACTATGGTGACCACTTGTTCCAGCTCTGTACCTTGTCCCTCGATTTCTTCAAAAAGTGTGCAGGCTTCATCCTGCACCGGCTGGAGTCTCTAGGTCACTTCCATGACTCGAATCTGGATGGCATTGACATGTTGTTGAACTGCATATACTTCCTGTGATCTTTTCATCTTCTCTACCGCTGAAAGAAGCTTCAACTGTGCTTGTATTGTCGATGCTTACTACTTCTCCTCCTGGAGTTATGACTCCAATGTCCTCAGTTTTGGGTCTTCTACAAGGCGCTCATAGGTCTGTGCACTTCGGTTACTTAGTTTCTTTCATTCTAAGGTCAATGCCTTGATTCTTTCGACTATGATCCTGACAGTTTCTTCTCTCTAATCTCGCACTTCCTGCCGAGTGCTTGGCATTGTTTGTAGTTACAGCTCTACTACTCTTGCTTGAAGTTGTTGAATGGCCTCAACAAGCTTCCCCACTTGGCTCTCAGATGTCTCTTCATCCATCTATGTCAAGCCCGACACAGAGCGAAGTGCTCTAGTTACTTCTTCTCTAACTCTAATCTAATCCTCAAGCAACTGTTATTTCTCTCTCTGGATCTGCACTATGTTCTCTTCAAACTCTGATCGGAGGTCATCTTTCTCTTGTTGTGCAACCCGATGTTTCTCTAGGGCTTCCTCCTTTGATTGCTTCAAGGCCTTTGTGGCCTGTTCTTTTTCCTCCTGTACTCAACGAAGGTAAGCCTCTGTCGCATCTGCTAATCTGCGTAGTTGGGCAGGATCATCTCCCACTTCTATACCCCCTGATGACAACGGTGCAGTAGACACTACGCGGCTCAAATAGAGAGCTTGTTGTACCCCTTTTAGCTCTGCCTTGATCCTATCATACATTGTCTCTTGTTTTTCTTCGTTTCATTGAAAAATATCCTCTGAAGTGTCTGATACAGCTGCGATGATGAGGCCAATATCATCCACTGTGAGTATTTTCTAGGACTAAGGCTTATTGGCTCATGACTTCTTCCACGGTGAGGGTTTCTTCGGAGAAACCTTTATTTTCTTTGATGTCTCAGCCTCTGTAAGGGGATCCTTAGGCGGTGTCACTTCACCCTTTTCCTGCTTGTCTTCTTCTCCTTCCTCTTCTTGGTTTACTTCATCATCTCCTCATCCTCCAGGTGAATCAGATGCAGTTTCCTCCGATGTGTTGTTTATTTCCTGCACCTCTTCCTTCTTCTTCTTCTTCTTCTTCTTAGCTTTGCTCGGTCCATCGCATTCTTCTCGGGTGACTACAGGACTTCTTATGATATTGGGGTTGGAGAGCTTTGTCTGCTCGACTGGTACAAGGAATTCAGTGGGCCATTCCTTGGTTATCTCCTCCATGTCTTCATTAGTTAATTTATAGTATGACTGCAGCTCTTCCTTTCTTTCATCCCTGTGTGCAGTGATGTAAATGAAGTGCCTATCTGCGTGGAACTTCACTATTGGCCTGTAAGTATGCAAGGTATTCAGATTCATTTGGGGGAATGACTCAATGGCTCACGTGAGCTGTAAGTAGTAAGTGTGGAAGATAACATTCGACTATCACTTCTTCGCCATATCGTTTGAATACCACAAGCTTGTGAACCTCGCGGCCAGTGGTTCAGACGACTCAACTTCAGGGAAGGTCGCTCCCTCCAGCATCTCCCAAGAAACAAAGGTAATGAGAATCAACAACCAGCTGATGTGAAACTCATATACTTGGTCCTGTGCTTCACGAAAATCCTGCTCCAACTGATTGACGAGGTATCTCACCCAGTTCATATGCATCCTTTTAATGCATTTTCCTTCGAGGTCAACGATGAACCCTGTGACTTGCAATGGTCTATTCTTCTTGACGATCTTACCAGTGATCAACTGGAAATCTAGGTGCACTTTGCCATCTTGGATGGAGGATACCTTGTAGCCTCACTTCCCATTCTCCACATCGTCATAGGTGTCCTTTATTCGTTGCGCCAGGGTGCGATCTGCAGCCTTCCTTAGGTAGAATTTCTGAGGGTCTGGTCCCTGCATGCTTAGTTTAGTGATCATGTGGATCAGCGTCAGATCCACAGTCACGCACCTGTCTAACCATATATAACATCCATGGTAGCATTACAGGAGAAGTTTAACGCATGCGTTAACCTCCTAATGTCGGTCAAAGTAGGGTATCTTCATCACGTTAAGGATGG
This sequence comes from Picea engelmannii, assembly GCA_009831015.1. Lineage (NCBI taxonomy): Eukaryota > Viridiplantae > Streptophyta > Pinopsida > Pinales > Pinaceae > Picea > Picea engelmannii. Next base: position 96,281 of record ML819624.1, read on the forward strand.
TGGACCTCGCGACCTCCTTAATCCATGGATGGGGGACTATCTTCAGCTTATTCCCCATTGTCTTTGTCAATTACTTATGCAATGCGAGAAGCACATAATTCTTCATGTCTCCCATGTTAAAGTCATTGATCTTAAGATGAGGGATCAGTCTGAGTTGTAGTCCAACTGTGTGTATCCCCTTCGGGAGGTACACAGTGATGAGTGTGTATTTGAAATCTCTCGGGACGCTATCACGACTAACCGCACCAGCCAGAGGCGGGATGTAGTCAGGCAAGACCGATGGAATGAGCTTCGCATTTGCCATGTCATCGCGGTGCTTGCTTCTTTTCTCTGTCACGGTTTGGGATGGCCCAAATCGACGTGCAGTCGACGGGGATTCTTGCAATCCTCTTGTCGATGAGGCCTGTACTCCTGCGGATATGACCTTCTCAACCATAAGTTCTATCAGGATCTCCTCCATGGACTTCTCTATTGCATTGTGTTCGCCTGACATACACGCTCGATATCAGATACCTCAGGTAGGCAGACAAACATTCAAGGTAAGAAAAATGGGTGGCAAGGTCTCAATAAGCATAGTGCGATAACAATCAGTTCTCTATGGACTCGGATAATCACAATTTGCAAAAGTGTCCTCGGTGAGACATTCGACAAAATAAATAGACAATGTCATAACGAATTCCTCTAACAGGCAGAAATGTTTCAATCCATCCGTTATGGCGCGGTCCCAACGGTCCAATGGCGATCTTTCCAGAAATAACTGTGTTTCTGACCGTTCTAGGGTGTCGATCTAATGGTCGGGACGCCTCCAACCGCCATATAGCTTCATCATGGTGAAGTGTCTTTCTGCGTTGTTCTTCTATTCTACCGAGGTTCAAGTTTTGTGGACCTACCTCCTATGAAGTCCTCTCTGGAACTTTCTGCAATTTTTCTAACTTTGCTTTCTTCTTACTGAGCTTTCTTGCTTTGTTTCCTATGATCTGTGTCTCTAGAATCTTCTTTCCATTCTTGTTTTTATCTTCTCTTAACATAATAACTTCGCACTGTTGAGGGTCCTTCACAGGGTTTGAGGGTAATACTTCTCCTCTTACTATTTCAGGGGTATGTGCTCTACTCTCCTGCATGGATAGGTTCTTTAAGCCTTCTTGTGTTCTCCCAACTAAGTCTCTGGCCCTCAGTTGCTTTGAATTGTCTTCTTGTTCTTATCTTAGTCGTTCTATTTTATTGGCTATGAAGTCCCTTAATTCTTGTTTTTTCTGTTCTATGGCTTCCTCTTTGTCTCTCCTTTGGATCCGATCTTTCTCAATCCATGGTTTTCCTAACATAAGTGCAAAAGGAGCGTTGTTCTCAACAAACTTAATGACCTCAAATTCTTCTTCAGTCGTTGTTCCATGAGTCATAGGTATATGAGTAATTCTTCCACATAGGGTTATCAACTTTTCTCTAAACAAGCCTATCCCTCCCAATGAAGCCAAAATTTATCAAGTACTTTCTAGCATAATGTTCACCTGTGTTTCCTCATCCAGTACACAGTCTATGTCGAAGTCTCTTATTCTTGTTTCTATACATTGCTTCTCTTTTAAGATCTCTAGTAAACTGATGTCTCTATGATCATTCAGTCTTTCTTTCATCTGCAATAGTATAGCCTCTGATTCTTTCTGGTTCTCTAGCATATTCTTAGTTCTTGACCTTCTTCATAGTTTTCTTGTTTGATGTTCATCTTCTCAATTTTAGCAATCATTCTAGGACAATCCAAAACTTCATGACCAACAAATTTACAACAAAGACAAATAAGACCTCTAACAGGGCATTCCTTAGCAAGATGTCTCGGTCTTCTGCAATTATAACACAATGTCAAACCTCTCTTTCTCTTAAACGATCCCCAACTTTTCCTGTACTGCGCACTGGAATCATAATGATGGACTTGCAATCTGGAAAAATTCTTTCTAGGATCCTGCATCCACTTGTTAGTCCAAAAATTCTCTCTATGCATAGGAATAACATATTGTTCACTATTTATATCAAATCTATTCATATCAAATCTTCTTTCTTCTAGTTGTGCCCTAGTTTTCAGACTAGGACAACATCTATCAAACATACCTAAATCCATATTTCGAAGAAAAAAAATTCCACTTATCTTACCTTTACCAGAGCACAAAGCTTTAAGATCTTACCTCTTTTCTTTAGATCTGGCTCCCTTCTTAGCACGGATCTTCACAAGCCAATTAGAATACTATGCACTACGGCAACGGATCTACGCACAAAGCTTTCTCTTTTCTTCAGTTCCCAGCAATCACAGTTTTAAGTCCCGGCAACGGAACCATTTGTTGGCACAGGGCAGACCAAGGGTTCAACGCTTCAACAATGTGCCAACAAAACCCTAACTACCAGCCCTTTCGGAAACACCTACGAAGCAGATGAAGTCTCACCCGAGGTAGAGGCAGGGGGGGTTGCAGGACTCAAGTGTCTACAACCTAGCTGGGACACAGATCTGTGATCACAATACTTAACATATCACTTAGCAATTAACATTCATTAGTTTTTAACCCTTATTCACATCGCAGGTTAAAACCCTAATTACATAACAACGCAGTATTAATCCAGATCAAAGTACATCTAACCATTCAGCACATAGCATTAAAGCGGATCTAGCATTTATTCACATCATAAAGCACTTAAGCATTCATAGATCTATCTATCACAATAGTGCACTAAGCAAATACAAGAACAGTATAGCACAAAGCACAATAACACAGGCTATACGTGGTTCACCCCAATGTGGGGCTACGTCCATCAACTCTTCTTCTTCTTTATTAGCTTCTTCCAATCTCCTTACATGCACAGAGCCACAAGCCAACTCCGCATAGGACAGGATATCTGCGCGCACCTCATCGGATCCTCCTTCCCCGAGCTTGGTATAGCATAGAGCCTTCCTACAGTCACTTGCACTTAGCTCTGCAAGTTCTCAACATACAGTATGCACGAAGCCTTCTTACAATTCATACAAAACTTGCACTTAGAAAAATCCCCTACATATCTTGCACAAAGCCAACTTAGATCTAGTCACTTAGCCATCGGCTCCTTCTTACATCACTTAGATACTTATTTATACATTACAAAAGAGGCCTAAACATGGGTAAAACCCATGGGCCGACATCCCATACTCGTTACATAAACCCTAAAACCCAAAAAGCCCGCAAAAGGGGGCAAGATCTCGTGATCTCTTCTTCGCCTGGACGCTCCATCTTCGCTCGGGTCTTATTCCATTTTGAGTAGCATTCTGATGTTGAGAGTGTAAGCACTACTACCACAGGTTACCAAGCTCTGTGGGCGGTGGAAGACAAACTTACCTCAAAGTCCAACAAGGAATCTATCCAAGGTTATCTTGAACCGTGCTTAGAACGCATTTCTATTTAGGAACTCAAAATGGACCCCCTTTTGTTCCACCTTATATACGTTAAAACAAGACCCTGATCTCGTAAAGAAAGGAAGGCTCATGAATGACCAATCCCGGGAGGAAGACCATGATTCTGCTATTTCTCGGTATAATATAAAGCTGGTCGTACTAGGCCATTAAGGTCTCACTATTGACTATGTTCATCTTTGTATCCCCAGGGAAATCCCATGCATTGGGATAGCAGGTTGGATCATCATCAAACACAGGGATGGGTGCTCAATCAATGGAATGTTTGCTTTTAATAGCTACCTTATAAAGCTTACAGTCCATTGCTTATCAAATCTCAATCTCAGGTTGAGGTCGAAACAAGGGATCAAATCAACCTGTGGAGAAAGAAGTAAACGGGTGGAACAATAAAAATCAGGAGGAATGAAATAGAAAGAAAGGAAATGCATAATTACATCTATAATAGCAACATTGTCTGCTAAAGCATAACCCTCTGCTGAGCCGGAGTGGATCAGCATGTCAAAGTCCCAAAACTAGTCAACACGACCAAGGTTCTCCCAAAAATTGGTCGAGGGCCAACAATCGCCATACCTTCTAAATGCTTTGAAATGGCTACATGATTATCTAAATCCCTGAACTTGATTGGTTAATTGACAACATTTGCTTCCCAATAGGCATCGTCCATAATTAGACCTATCTAAGAACAAAATGTGTTTCAACAATACTTTCTCAAGGGTTACCCCTTCACAAGATGCCTAAAAATTGCTAAGTTAATTCATCATGAAAAATCCAAAACATCATGTTCTAGGGTAAGCTACTACTTCTAGTTGATTTCTTGTACTCGTTTATGAAACTTCCACTTACTCACCTTAAGTATCTATCAATTACTTGTTTCTATTCATATCATCCTTCCAAGTTGGTTATGGTTGGGAGGATATAAGTTATCGTCATTAGAAATTTGCAAGTTTGTCCTTTGCTCTTTCTTCATAAAGTAACTTTATAAGTAAAGAAACCAGTAAATTTGGCGGCATTGTGAATAAACCAACAAGTAAACAAAGAACAAAATGTCCAAGCAATGGTTGCTAGCACACCAGATCGTTAAGTGAAGGGGTGTCATAGTTAGATATCTGCAGTGAAATCCGGACAATGCCACATAGCTACCATACGTAATTTAATCCGTTAAGCTAAAAATAAAATCAGTGAACTCAAGCGTGAGAGAGTAAGAGTCGAACCTCATGAAGGGGCGATTCCGATATTATTAGATAATTAGATAAGTGAACCTGCAGTTGTTGCGTACACCTCCACTACATTCGCCACTTAAATAGAATTCAAAATGTGAATTTTGTTGAGAGGAAGGTAAGAATGAAGAAAGAATTAGAATTAATCTACCTTTATATGTACTTGGATCTCCATCGTGTATAAATATTTCAAACTCACCACCATTAATATTGGCCATCAAGTACGAACAATAATAGGTTTTATAATCCACTCAAAGTTTATATAAGAAATTTCTATCAACTTGACAAATGGTATAGCATCTCAAAAATCTTAATATTTATGAATAATAATCTTATTATTTTTCATATTAAATGATATCACTTTTCAATAATTTTAATATATATAAATAATTATTGTTTTATATTTTTTTAATATATATTAATTAAAAATATTTTTTATAAAAATAAACTTTATAAAATGTATGATAAATATTTAAATAATAAAA